>VYZW01034688.1:4720-70846 GCA_013401315.1 Balaeniceps rex | reverse complement strand
AAACCAACTAGATATTAGGCATGGGTATGCATCTTAGCTAAACTATAACCTAGCCAGTCCATGCCTTTTGCACTGCAGAGTGCCCGGAGTTTTTCAAAACACGTAACCACAGTGATATTTTTATAAAGGAATGTTCACCTCATGGGATTTTTTTAAGGTGTTCTATTTTTTTTTCCAAGTTACAGCTTCACTTTATTGTACATGATGTCCAATAAAAAAGATATATGTCTGTGATTGGACTTTGAAAAAGGGCCATGGTGCCTATTCCATTTAAAGGGAATGAAGTCAAGCAGTAAATTTGCTGGTCGCCCTTTTCATATTGACTGTATCTCGGCCAGCAGTTGGTCTTTGATGTTGTAACAATAGAGCAAAGGCAGAGGAGGAGGAGGATTAGGACCTCCATAATATAACAACAAGTCTGCATTCATCATGATTTTTATAGAGCACAGTCTATGACTATTGGAGGTTTGCAGTATAGACTCAATGGTCTGCAGAAGAGTGCAGCAATCTTAACATTTGCAGGTGGTTTACAATTCATCCATCATTACTACTACCATCTCTTCTTAATTCAGAGTTTGTTTAGGCATTCAGCATTTAACTTTTTCTATCTTATTCCTTCCTACAACAGGAAAACAGATGTATGTCAGGATAGAGCTTCTGGAGTATCATTTTCCTTTACAGGGCTTGATTGTCGTGTTATTTATGAAAGGCTTGCTGCAGCTGGCCAATAGAGTATCTATTCCTCATCTTGTGCTTTAGAGTCCAAGCTTTTATTAGGAAAGAATAGAGGGGTTGATATGTATAGGTCTAACATTTGTGAAAATATATATCAAAAGGGAACCTAGGGCAGCCACGCTATGCCTGTGTCTTCAGGCGTACTGGAACAATAGCGCCAAAGGTTTCAAATGAACTATTTAGCCTGATAGAGTCCTGGAGCTTTTGATATGCATTTAAATGTTAGCAGCGCTAGCTCTTCATCAAAGCATGCAGAAGGAAAAGGCTCGTCCACTTCATGAAAATGTGTAAGGTACCAAGTTGCACTAAGTGCTGGTGGGAGTAGGTAGACTTTGAATTGTGAGCAGAGCTTGGAAAGAGCTGAATAATCTGTAATGTGCTGTTGTAGCCATGTGCGTAACATAGCAGATGTGGAAGACAGGATGAATGGAGCGTTCCCAGGGACGCGATGATGGCAGCAGCAATGAGCCTGGTGCAAGTGGATCTGTATCAGAAGCCTAAAGGCAGCTCTTAGGAGACCATCTGGGGATGCACCAGGTAAAATTGCTTTACTGCACCCAATTCCAGTGGCTCTTGCTTAAGGCATGATCCTAAAGTGTCCCAACAAGCCAGAACACCTGGAAGCTTCTCTACCAGACCCCAAGGACACCTGACCCAAGGAGGGGAAGGAGGGGGGGAGAAAGATGCCAATCTGTAGTGCATTTGACAGTTCAGGACCTGATTTAGGGTTGGATCCTGTGCCTTCTGGGTGTTCAGATTAGACCTGTGAGTCCAAACTCATGAACAAGTCACTGCTTGCTGGCTGAGCTGCGGTAGCTCCTTAGATATCTTATCCCACCTTCATCCCACAACAAAATATGAGGTGATTTTATATTTATCAGCAAGTCAGCGCTGAGCAAACAAATCCTGTCCAGGGCTCTCACCAGGGTGACTGCATTCTGTCCTTGGACAAAGCACTCCATGATGTCAGTGGTCACCAAACGCACAGCTCTTCGGTGAGGAATCTGTCCTTTTATTTAATATCTATCATGATGGCCATTAAAAAGGCAACATCTGGTGCAGAAAATGCACACATGCTATTTCTGCGCTCTGCTGTATGTCTCCTTCATCAGGCCCAGATACAGCAGTGTCTTAGCTGTCTCTGCTTTCCCTAGTATGCCAGCTGCTGAAAGCAAACTACGTGAGGCTTAGCCAGTATAAGGTGGGAGTTCTGGCTAGTTGGAGGCATCAAAAGAGTTTGCCCTTGAGGGATCAATAGCTCTGAAAAAGCTGCTGAAATCCTTCAGTGGCAGTGAGTTTGATTCTTGCTCTTCTTTGATCTAGCATTCATGGCTTTTTGAATAATGTAAATCAGAGCTGCCTTTCTCACCTACCCATCCCTCTTTCTTCTTCTCCTGTCTCTCTCCTAAGAGGATCATTTTTTCATGTTCTTAGGAATATAGCTATGGCAGTCTTAACATGAAAATAAAGTGAACTAATTATTTGCATAACATCAGAGTAAGTCCAGATTAATACCACCTCTCTGATTTTTTTTTCTTTATCCTATTGAAGTCTTCCCACAATAAAATACAAGAGGAGTTAGCAGCTGAAATCGTGTGTTTGCACACATATGGACTAAGTGGGGGGAAAAGAGCTGTATATGCCAATTCCCCAATGCGCACTGCTGCCATTGATAAAAGGAGCCACAATTACATTGCAATCAGGTTATAAACTCCATAATACTCCCATGACAATTATTGCAGTTTACTGGTAAGAGCCGTATGAGGAGAAAAGATGTATATTTATCTCTCTAGCACAGCTAAGTAGCTGGAGATGAGTTCTGTGCCACAGCCTACCAGGAAATGTTCTTCCAACCTGCTCTGCAGTGTGTCTGCTGTATATGCTTTGGAATCTCTCTTTGTACAGAAGCAGCTCTCCTTCCCTGGGATCTGGCATACCAGCTAGGGTCTCATCTCTGTTCCCCAACAGAGGAGGTTAGGATATCTCAAACCTGAACTGCTTATCTTTCTTCTTCTACCTTGCCGCTACATCTGGCTGCTGGGACTAATCTAAAGATGCATTTGGCCTGCTCCATACAGTTTATTGTCAGTGGCGTCTGGGTGGCTTCAGGCACATGCTAAAATTATAACAAGTTTGAAAAATAAAACCATTTATCCTAAAAATAGCTCAGAACTAACTAGTGATCATGGGGCGGAGGGGAGACAGAAATGAAGATATTTTCTTTTCACGTAAGTGTCAGATTCAAAAGCATCTGCCTTGTTCAGTGCATGTATGGTATTCATTTCCTGTCTGCAGTCGATTGGAATGCCCCCCGAGTCGTTTGAAATTGAAAATCGAGTCATGCTTCTTTAATCAGCTCTAGGAAATAGCCCCCCTCCCTTACTGTTCTAAGAAAATTTATCTATACATGCATAGAATTCATAATACAAAAAGCCCACACTTCTCTCCAGAGCAAATCCTTTCTCTCTCCCCCCTCTAACACAGAGAAGGGTCTTCACATTGTCTTGTCACGGCATACTGCATATCTACTCGCTTGCTCTTCTTCCCCATAATGTCACTGGAGGGAGGCCTTTCTCTTGCGGATCTGCTTCCTCTCGTTTCTTTCTCTTGTTCTGTCATTAGGGCAGTTCACGGAGATGTAGAGAGAGGGCATAATGTCCACTGCTGATGCTTTGATACAAAAATAAGACAGTTATTGCACTGTGTGTACAGATGCCATTTATACTAATGACTTCCAGTTGCTTGTGTATCAGTCTCCGAAGCTTTCTAAATGGAGGGTAAAACTGTACACTCGGGCTTGAAAGAATACTTCTCTGCAGGAGCAGAGGTGCGTGGTCCTGGGGCAGCCGCTCAGATTTCTGCTGCTGTTTTGCTGTAAACTCCTGGGTGCAGTAACAGCCCCTTCCAGAGAGCGTTGCGAGGCATATAGTTGGTGCGTAGATATTGAATGTAAACAAACACTGCCTTTCCTCTGCCTTCACCCTCTTAACTTCCATCAAAAGAAAAACTAGTATTGGCGGGGAAAGCAGCTAAGGGAGGGTCAAGTAAGTTATCTCGCAGTGATTCAATGGTGTGCATGTTTTGAGCATCAAGACTCAAGTGATTTGCCTTTTTTCAGGCGCAGAAGTAGCATTGCCAGAAGCGCAGGAAACATCATGTTTTTGGAATATAACACTTGTCTGCTTTCTTGCTTTCCCGTTATTAGCTTTTGCTTATGTGATGAAGTCATCATGTAACTTTTAGTCCACAGGGACTAAACACTTTCTAGTCTCTAAAAACATCTGCCAGCTAACACAGCCAGAGTCATAGACACTTTTGAAAGCATAGGGTGGATATGCAGTGGCATATGAGAGGGAGACACAGAGGCTGGGAATAGCTGTTTCTTGGAAACTAACAGCTGAAGGCAACTTTGAAAATTGAAAGGGTTTCAAGTAAGGTTACTCTTTCGGCTAGGGAGAGATGAAAACTTCGTTTATTAAAGCTCGTTCACCTAGTGAAATCCTAGCCATAGTGATTTAGTGGAATAAACTTGCAAAAGGACCTAGTTTAAAACTCATGAAAATAATTTCAAATGTATGTTTGTTCTCCTTCATTTACACTGACTTTGTGTGTGCTCGCCTGCAAAGCCTGACCAAAAAGTTGTGTACAAAAAGTATTAATATTCTGTATTTCTTTTGCTTTTGCGCTTTTGCTTGCAGCTTAAGGCAGATTTTCCCATTCTGTTGGAATCCGACGTGCAAATTATGACGCACATTTCAAATGATGGGTGAGATTAGACTCGTTCAATTAAATTCAGCCACGGTATAAATGGATTCTATTTAAAGCTTTATTATACTACTGATTTTATGCAAGTATTTAATAAAGCCTAAAAAGAATTAGAACTTTCAAAGAATTTGCATTTGGCACCACAGGTTATTGGAGTGGAATAGTTGGGCTATTCACTTTTGCCTGTTCAACTGCTAAATCAATGCGTCCTGTATGGAGAGCTCCAGCCAGGCAGCGATTACAGGGAAGATCTTCAGAGTCATGAAGAACGACTAAATGTTTACCACCAGCTGAGGCAACTGAAAATATCTGTTAACTACATGGAAAACTTGGCACTGAACATCTGTCAAAGCCCTACACAATTTTAATTCCATGCACTTGGCCATCCCATGGATGGCTGAGTATCTGCTGAAGAACAAAGCACCAGTGTGTACTATGTCAGAAAATTTGCTAAAGGGCCTCTGTTTTTTCCAGCTATAATCACCACCAAGTCCTTGTTATTATCAAAGTGTTTATACAAACTGGCAGTTCTTTACCTCCAAGCTGAACCATACTGTTTTTATTTTCCAGCTGAAGGAAAACATGAAATACAAGCAAACAACAGAGCATAAAAAATAGCTGTGCTGTGAAATGTGTGTCCACAACATGTAGCAAAAGGTTGCCAGATCTGAGTATAATATGGTTGGTTTTCTCCTTAAGCTCTGAGGAAAGAATATTGTCTGCCAGAGCAGTTCAGATGTGGACCCACTGTTTACTAAGAGTGTGGAAAAGACAGGGAGCTTGGGGAGAGAAACTCCCAACCGGAGTCTGAACGAAGGATGGACCAAAGCTTGACGACTGCAGGTGAATAAACAGGCTCAGTAGGGGAGGAATGGTGGTGGGGCTGCTCCAGCACTCGGGATGTATCAGTTCAGATGGCAAGGCAACAGCCTTCTCCTCCACTGCGGAGGGTCCTGTCGTGGTGCTGGCCGTGTGCCTCGAAAGAGTGGTCTGGAACTTACTAGACCTTAGATGTGAAGGGGACCTCAACACTACCCCCCTAGGATCTCTGCAGTCATAGCATAAGTCCTGGCTATGTGTTCAGTTCTCGAGATTTTCTGTGTAACTATGAGGGCTAGAAGTTTTTAGTATTAAAAAACCTAAAATGCAAGAGCTGTGGTTCTGAGATAAATGTGCCCAGATGCTTTGAGAACCTGCTTCTGCTGTACACAGCTCCTGAGAGCTATTTCAGTATACGGCAGAAAATCAGCTGTGGTGGGCTGGGTATGTACTTGGGCATCCCAAGCACCTCACTGCCTAACTGTGCTCCACTGGCACCCAGCATTTAAGCTGTCTACAGAAGCCCTCTGCTCCAACAGTGACTGCAGATCGCCACGTCTACTCTGAATTTCTGCTGTCCGAATTGCAACAGTATTTGCAACTCCATCCTACTCTTCACAGAAACAAAATCACTTCAAGAGCCGTACAGCCCCTGAAGCTGATGTGTCCCATAGCAGTACCTGGTGGGGTGACTGGGTTTGGTCTTTGCATAGCCACTTAGTCACATGTGCAGATGTACTACTGCGAGTTAGAAGGAACTGGGTACAATGTCATTTTACTAATTTTGCTGGACTAAATAGAGAATTATTAAAAAATAGACTCTGATAAACAGAATTCTTTTTTTTTTTTTTTACCAACTGTAATCAGTGATTCATCTTCTATTTATACAGTGTTTAAAGCAGATGCTATGTTTTGGAGTCCCTTAGTGAAAACAATTGTGTACATGCAAGCCAATGTAGTCCATTTTAAATTATTTATGAACAGTGAGTATCTAAAACATGCTATTAATTATTGCAACAATTTGTGCGGCTTTCTAAAGATAAGTGAGGCCTTTCGCTTCATTGATATATGAGAACCTGAGGGACAAGCGCATTTTAAGAAAAAAATGAGAGTGTCTCAGTAGCTGAGTGGTTAATGTGACACCCCCCTGGTCTGACTTCTTCTGGAGATACATCAGTGACTCCTTGGAGTGAACAGGAGCTGTGGGGCTCAGTACCACCATATGCTTTCAGCTAGTCACACGGAAATTAAATATGAACCCAAGTGATTTGCCTGTTAAATGAGAAAGCCAAGACAGAGCTAAGAACAAAACAAGGGTCTTCTGACTGCCTGGGCTGTATGTGGCATTAATCATACAAGAAATTTTTCTCCGTGTATCTTTGATAATGCTTTTCAGCTGTTAACTTCACTGTCTGCTTACCTAACACTGTCCTCATACCTCTTCCTGTGCTGGTTATACTCATGATAGACAAAAATATAAATAAACCCCAGGAATTAGATCACCCAAGTTCATTACAGATCTTGGATCTGCAGAGGTGAAAGTCTCATGTAGTATCCCAGTGTGTTACTCAGCCCCCCCAGACCGGTTAATTTTAAAGTGATCATTTAGCACTAACCTGGAAACACACGACAGCCTTCAAAATCAAAACAATCTGTTTAGGCAGGTGGGAAATGAAACCAGTCCTAATAGCTATAATGGTTTTCTGTGAAGGCCCCAGGCCTCATTTTGTCTCTGATAGCAATATAATCTTTTATAGCGTCTGTGAAGTTTCCTAATAAATAAACGTTCCTTGTTCCTGGTGGTTGAAGATGCTGTACAGGTGCATCATGAAAGTGCATTGACAGACTGTCGGTTTTCAATTCAAGACCTCTTGTCAAGATCATTTTACAAGATATTTCAAAGGAGTATACAAGAAATAAAAAAGCAATGTAGCTGCAGCAGGGATTTAGTAATAGATTCCCTTGCTGTCTGGGAGCTGTTAGGGATATAAGTTGCATCAGTTTTCCCAAATTCTTTCAACTCCATAATTAGCAGTGCTTGCAAATGTGCCCTTAGTTTGGCAAGTGGGGAGGGAATGAACGAAGGTAAGAAATGTGAAAGACAGAGAAGGAGTAGCTGCTCCAGTCATTCTTCGCTTATTCTCTCTCTTGGTTGTTTTTCCAGAACTGGAAATGGGATTAAAATAAGGAAGAAAGGAGGGCGATGGATTCCTCACTTGCTAAAAATGCAGAGAAATTCCCTTTTTCCCTAGTTTGGTATTTTTACAAGTTCCCATTTCTGTTTAACTTCTCTTGGGGAAGAGAAACGGTACACTTCCCTGGAGCTGATGTCTAACATGACAGAGGGAGAGGCAAAAGATGAAGGCAGTGGAGGGAGTTAAAATACCCATTAGATTATTGAAAAGTTAAACTGCAGTATCAGGTAGGAAACCTTTCCTGCATGCAGGGTTGTCTCTTGGTGCCTTAAGTGCTGCCGTGGTGCAAGTCCCGCCTGGATCTCCAACATCTAAAGTTATCCTCACAAAATCCCTGTGAATTGCTCTTCTTCCCTGGTTTATAGATGGACACAAAGACATTGATATGTACTGAACCACTGCCCTTCCTTTTTCAGTGATGGGTGTGGCAAGGTGTGTTATTCTGTAATACAAACAATATGGCAGATTCTCTCAGGTTTATTGTGTTGCCTTGTCACACAGCTATGAATAATGTGTTCCTGCCCTTATAGACTGTCCACACTTAAAACACTCAGAAAACCCAAGCTGGTTTTGTATTAGGAGCTTCTATAAATATCTGATCCTGTGGGGCAGCAGAATTGTAGCTGACAGCAAGCATGAGCAACCCCTTAAAATCATCTTAATGGAAAGTTTAAAAGTTGTGAATAATCCTGCTAAATGAAGGGAAGAAAGTGATTTATCTTAAAATATTTAGAGCAGATGCATCATTTGAGTAAGAAACCAATGTGCCAGAATTAGAAATGTCACAACTTCAAAGAAACTGAGTCAGTCGTTCAGAATGAAGTGACATAGCTTTTAAAGGAAGGCAAGCAACGCTGCTCTCCCAAAAGCAATCGGGAATACAAATTGTGTACCCCTAAAAATAAATAGTGTGAAGTATAAACATGTGAAATAAGAAGAGTGTGTGAATAGAAATAAGAAGAGAGGAATATCCCCCCCCCCCGCAAAAAAAGAAATTGAATTTCATCTATTAGCTTTGGAACACAAACCCTGTTTTCTACAGGAAGGATGCTGGCATTGCGGTAAGGACACACTTTTTCCTGCTAGATTGGCCTTGGAAGATCCTCTGCCTGAGTTAATGCAGTAGAACAGAGTGAGCCCATAGTCTTCATGAACATGCAGTTCAAGCTCACTTGTTTATTGACGGTAGCCTCTTTTATCTTTTTACCAGAAATACACATTTCTAATAATACCGCAAATCAGCTTAGACACTACACCAAGAATTATCTACCTAAAAAATAGGCATTGTATTCATTTTAGTAACTGGAAACAAATGGTCTTTTGCTCGCGGTACTATGAGCAGATAACCGAAATGGTCATGCACGTTGAGCGTTTCTGTTTGCTTATGTTGCAGTATGACACAGAAGCCCCAAGGAGGCATAGGGTGGGCTTGTCCTAGCGTGAAAGGGACTGCAAGAGATAACACTGCTCTTAGGCAGAGGACACGCTATTTAACCTGTGTCATTCCTGCCAGCCATTAGTCAACCCTGCTCTTAAAGACAAACTCCACATTCCCCCCCCTCCAAAGTCTGCTCTCCAGCTTGGCTGTCGCTGCCATTACAAATGTGTACCTAACGTTGAACCGGGGTCTTCTGATCGTGTCCCCCCTGAGCAAGCAGAGTGGTCCATCCCCTTCCTCACTGCGGCAGCCTTTGGTACAGGGCAGTTATCATGTGTCCCCCTCTGTTTTTCTTTTTAACGTTAAACAACCCCAACTCATTCAGTCTGTAATTAATGACAGTCCTGCCCCAAGCAGCTTGGTAGTGGGCCCGATCAGCCTGATGTCATTACTTCACCATGACAATTTTCTAACTAACTCCATGTGATATTCCATCTGTCTGACACTATTAAAAACTTTTTATATAGCCCTTATTATTGTAGTTGCTGAGCTCCCCGCAAACATCACAGTGAGGAAGGGAAGTGCTGTTATCCCCACCGAGGCACAGACAGACCATGACCTGCCAAGATCACACAGCGAGTCTTATCAGAGAATTAAATGTAGGTCTCTAAAGTCCTTCGCCAGCTCTGGCTGTACGGTATGTTAATGTGGAGAACCAAGATGCTCCTGAAGTGGCAAGCAGATAGGGAAAGTATGAAATTGTATGTGAGAATTTTATTATTTTTTAATAAAATCTCACTTTATTTTTAATAAAGGTAAGATTATGGGCATGATACCCCAGAAAAAAGTAGTTAAGAACCACCTTTTTTTTGGTTCCTGTCTGAAGTAACTTAATAACAGCACAATTACACCTTGTTGTTAGTCAGACATAACTGAGAAGCCATTTAATCCTCATGAGCCGAGAAGTTTGCAGTTAAATTCTGTTCGATAAGTGTTAAGTTAAAGCACTAGCACATGGGTAAGGCACCTAAAGTTAGATGAGTGGCCCTCAATTTTGTTTCCCAGAGCTTGCTGCTGCTGTGTGATTTGCTTTCTACTTTATATTGAATAAGGCATGTGTTAATGGGTGGCCCACCAAAGGCACCTGAAAGCCCTACTTGGTCTTCAACAAAGAGAAGCATTCTTGTTTTAGCCTTCAAGCAATACAGAATGTCAGGAACACATATATTTTAGCACCGCACATGTACACTAATTCAGAATGAACTTTTGGCATCTGTGCTGTAGATAGATGTATAACACCTTTCTGGCACTTTCAGAGTGTAGCCATTCTGATCATGAAAATACCAAGACAACATTAATTCTGCTAAATCTGATTTTGCTCTTTACAAATGCAGTGCAGCAAGAAGGGGAGAGGAGAATCACCTTAGTTTTTGCTTGAGATGATTTCACTTAGTCCCAGATTAACTCTTAAATCTTGCTTTATTTAACTCACTGAATATTTTCATGAAACGTGCACAGATTATAGTGTAAAATCTCTTTAAAGGTCAATTTAGAACTTTCTAAGCAAATAAACATGAAATAAAAGAAAAGGCATTGGAACTGTTATCTATCTGAGAGCTTAACAAAAGGTATGCTAGCTTAATTTGAGCCAGGGGAGCTGGATGGAGATTGCGTTTAACCAGAAATGCTGGCAAAAATATGCTTCAGCAGAGCCAGAACCACATGTGGCCATTCCACTTTAATTGTGCTTGTTTTAAAAGATAGGTCTTTAACATTTACCCTCTCCATGCTTGCTGTCTCTTTATGAACTGAAAATGAAAGCTCCCCAGGCAGTCATACTAAGACCTCAAGCCTGAAATTTTTCAGCTGAGTCAAAAGCAAAACCTGTGCTGAATCTGCCCCACGCATTTTTTTGTAGCCATAAGAAGATTGGGCTTCTCTGATGTTTTTTTGCCCGAGTCCCCAGGCCAGTCCTAACCCAGGGAGTGAGTGTTTTGATATTAAATGTCTCTCCTTGGTGAGGTCAAAGGCAGTGGCAGCAGTGCTACTGGTTCGAAGGCAGCCTGCTGTAATATACTACAAAACCCGAAAGTACGCTCAACAATAACAAAAGCATTAACCGCTGACCCACAACTTGGTGAAATTCAATCCCACCATTAGGCAAACATGAAAATGAGATCCCAGAGGAAAGAAGGTTCAGATGTTCAAGACCAGAGGAATTGGGTGAGGAACACAGACAACGAGATGGAAGTTGATGCAGACCGAGGAGAGAGAGGGGGAGGTTGCCGGTCAGCGGTAGGATCTTCTAATACCATACATTTCAACACACACTTGGTAGGCAGTGTTTTTGCTCCACTTCGGAACAAAGCAAACTAAACCAATTTGTAATAAAGATACCTTTCACCATTTTATGGACACATTTAATGTGATATAATTTGATTTCCCAGGAGTTGCTTCAGGTCTTCATGTTTCCAGATTTGCTTTAAGTTAGATGCTTGTGTCAATGTGTAGGTGCTCACCGCAAGGCTGGAATGTTACAGGAGCCTGAAAGAGCTAAGCACCCAAGGCTGACTCAGTTTTATCTTGTGTCAGATGGTTACGGATTTGCACCACTGTAACTAAGTATATTTCAGTGAGAGTCAGATGCCAAACTCAGGAGCACCCTAGGAAATACCAGTCATAAATCCTGCGTGTTTCAGTAACGAGCTGTGGGTCTGTGTGCCGTAAGGCTTTCTGTACGCACTCTGCAGCTGTCATTGGCAGGAAGCTGGAGACGGGGGCGCAGGCAGGACCGCACGCTCTCTCAGTTGTTGTTATAGTGCATTGCTTTTTTCCCCAGAACACACTCACTGCAGATGACCGTTCTCCTGAAGACAGCTTCACCCTGAACCCCGAGGACAGAAGAGAATACCCTGATCTCCAGGCTGCCCACCGGCCGTTCCCTAAGCAGCGATTCAGGCAGGAAAACGGGCATACGTCCTTGCAAAGAGATGGACCCAGATCTTTCCTCCTGGACCTCCCAAACTTCCCTGACCTGTCAAAAGCAGATATCAATGGGCAGAATCCCAACATTCAGGTACAAATTTATGTTAATGGGTGATTTCTTTATGAGCTGCACAAAATTATTTTACTGAACCAAGAGAGCTTTCAGCCTGGTTTCCATGACATCCAGTCTTAACACCCTGTCTCTCTACCAGTAGCACCAAGAGAGAATTTATAATATAATATGATATGATATGATATAATATAATATAATATAATATAATATAACGTAACATAACATAACATATATATATAATATACTTTTTGTATTAAGTGAATGCACAGATTGCAATTTTTTTCTGAATTTGTCTTTGGATAGTGTTGATTACATAAGTGTGGGTATCAATATGGACCTATATTATGATACTAAAGCCATGTTTGCTATTTCCATTTTAGAACATATTCTCTTCATTGATACTAAATGGGTATTTTAAATCCTGTTTTCAATTCTCTGTTGCAAAATTTGTTTGTGAACAGATTCTCTTCTAGTGTGCTATTATAAAATGCAACCATCCCCAAAGGTTATAAGAGAACAAGTCTTTAAGTTTCAGTTCCAAATGTGGTCCTCTGTATGGAACCGAGACTTAAAGTTAATTTCTGCAACAGCTGCCTGGAGTAAAAAAAAAGTTGTCTGCAAGAAACTTTGTTATATGTTATTCCTGAAACTGTTCTTGGGTTTGGAACGGCCTCTTACAAGCCACTTGCATCTTGAAACTTCAAGGATTAGAAAGAGGAAAAAATGAGTGATTTGTTTTTAATTCAGAGCCTTAAAGCAAAATTGGCATTAATAAGCCGTCTTTTTTAACCAAAACAATAAATTGAAACGTTGTTCTGCCTAAGATGTGCTTATAAAAACAATACACTAATAGAACTGGTTTTGTGGTTAAATTAATTCCTGGCTTCTTATAGTCCCCCAGCCCACAAAATTACCATCTTTTTGATACATCTAAGAAGTACGTACATAAAGATATAATAGATCTGAGAGACCAACATGATCGGGCAAGAACAAGCTGTCTCCAAGTTGACACTCCGTTACGTCATAGGTGGCTTGCAACCTTAAGAAGCCTAGCAGATTTGGGTCAAGTGCGGGGCCAATATTTGATGGGCCAAGGTAGTAAACATGTTCAACATGTGGTGACTGCACGCATCCCTCACGCTAGGAGAAGCCTCCCAGAAAGCCTTAGGAAGGGGAGGTAGGGAAGCTATAGGGGCCCCAGATTGTGGCATGAGGTAAATAGTGTAACATCATTGTTTGAACGGTATGTAAACCAAAAAGGAGGACAGGAGGAAACAAAAACCTTCTCTGATTGGTAGCAGTATTTAATGTTTAGACACAGGGAATCGACAAATGAGATGGCAGCATTTCCCTGGCTTGTCTCTGTAGTAACTGCTTCTGCTATGACCTCTTTTTCCACCACCTGATCTTGGAAATGTGTCGGCCAACTATGTCAGCAGTTTTGCTGGACTCTGAGGACTGGGAAGCGTAGTCCTGTAAACTGGAAAACATTGGGCAGCATTAATCCCAGAGCTCTTGTGCACAAGGATCAGCTCTTTCAGAAACAGGCTCCCTAAGTTCTGCATTATATTTAGTCTGCTTATTTAGGTGCATAAATAGGGATGTACAAAGCTGCTTTAAGTTCCTGGTTGACAGTCCTGCAGCAGGTTAGACCTCATGGAGGTAAAACTCCCATTAATTCATTACGGAGTCAATGAAAGTTTATTTCTTTGCCTAAAGGTTGTAAAAGCTGGCCTACTCTTTTGGGAAAAACAAGATTATAGTGAATTCTTGCTCGTTAAACAGTAGCATACCAACCTGAATGGAAATAATGACACTTGTTGACTTGCAAATTTCTCATCAGCTGTTTGGCAAGTGAGAGCAGAATTGATACTCATTTTTCTTTTGGCACAATGGCTTCGGGCTCTGTAAGTTACAAGCCTGGGGGTGTTAATTTGAAAGTCCTCCTAGGACAGTGAGGTTGGAAAGGAGAAAAAAAGCCTCTGTGTGTTAATCTAGCACAATGGCCACATTTACTTATCAAAGACCCACAACTTCTTTTCCCTTCTACTAGTACAAACCTGCATAGACCAAAAATAACATTTTTAAGGGATATTATACCTGGCAGTTTAAAAAACCTAATAAACAGACATAAAACTCAGCCTGAAAAAGCAGGTCGAAAAGATACTCCAGTGAGTTCTCTTTATGGCCATTCCTTTTCTGGTTTCCTGTGAAACGGCAATTGCTGTATCATGCCCTGATTTTGTGCTCTTTTCAGGGAGGAAGTGGTGGATATCAGAACACCATCACAGGGATTCAGAAAATTAACATGTCCCCAGGTACTACTGTATTTATCAGGTGATAATCAAATATAAGTACAGTGGACTGTCTTCTGGAAAAACCTCAGAAACAACAGTCAGAGCTGCAGTAATCGAAACGCTATTTGACTCTTTGCACGTAAGACCAGGACGACACTTTGTCTTTCTGTGGCATTCTAGCCTTGTAAAATTTCCCATCATTTCAAGTGGCATTTTTTGCTTTAGCATTGCTTCCACGCTGGTTGGTTGAGAGTAACTGCAGTAGCTGCTGTTGAGCAAAGGCTGGCTGTTTGGTTAGGGGTATTTTGTTTTCTTCTTTTTTGTCATTTTAACAATTCTATCAATGCCTGGGAGACTTCTGGATGAGAAGGTGATACAAAAACGGATCCCACATTTTCTTTGGATTTCCTTTCACAAGTGGAAAATCCCTTTCGTGTAGGTTTGCACTCATTTGGCGAACTAGCCGAGTGAAGCCTATGCAGACCTTGGGCAGGGTTATTATTCAGAGTAAGACAGAACTGTTCTTGCCCCTGAGTAACAGAATGAAGTCACATGGGAGGTGTATGGGAACCTGCTTATTTTCCATTTCTGATGGGTTTGTCTCATCTGTTCCAACCAGCCTTCTACAGCCTCTCAGCTCTTCTCTGCAGCTGATCCTCTGTTTGGAGCCAGATGCTTCAACGTGCAACTGAACTCTTGCTCTTGTCCCTCCTCTTTTCTTTTCACTCCTGGTTTCCCAGGCTTGTGTACTATAACAGGTAGTGCACTGCTCTCTGTTGTCCCACTGCTTTGCTGCTTTCCTAGCAGTGCTCGACGCCATGAGAAATGAGCAGAAAAGGGAAAACTCCTTACTGTTTGTTGGGCAAGGGCATTTTAATTAATGCTCTTCAGAGAACTTGAATCTTGATCAAGCTTCACAACCAGTATACCTGAAACACAGCTGGGTGAGTTCCACTTGCGATGGATGTGTTAAACATCCAGAGTAGAAACTCTGCAGAGTTAGGTAGGATTCCTGTCCTAAAAACATGTTAATGTGCCCTGGAAAACTGAAGTAAATCAATATATGATTAAATCCGTTGTGATTATTATCCTCGCTTTGAGTCGCGGGATTGGTAATAATTGATAGGAGTGATTTTAAGCCAGAAGAAGTTAATGCTGCCTGCTTGGTGATGTGTTTGTCTTTATCGTTTTGGATGAGGCCTGTGGGCCATATCCAACGGTCATGCCACTCCAGTGCTGCTGTGTTAGCTTTATTTATTCTCTTTGATATCTATTCAGTTTCTACCTTCTCTTAAAAAAACCGTCTACACAGAACTACAGGAACATACACAACTACAGAGAAACAAGGCTGTATGGTCTGCTTCGAAAAAAGAACTGCAGACTTCAAACCAACTCTTCTCTGGGTTCATCCATGGCCATTTTCCTCACCTCCATCTATATCACATGTCACTTTTAACACATTTTATTAGGTAGCATTTATATTTGTCACTTGAAGCTGCTGGTTTCACTGCATTGGAAAGCAACACCCTCTCGGTATCGTCACAAAAGACTCGGCAGTATCTGCAATGATGAGCTCTGATCTAGCACAATAAGAATCGGAGGTCTCCAGTAGTGCTTATTTCTTGTAATACCTTTAAGGCTTAATAGTTTACAGTAAAAAGCAAAGCAATTGTCCCTATCATTAAATTAAGACCCAGAAAAGCAGAGAGCACATGTTCATTTTCTTGGTCCTTGGGCTGGGTCTGTACCATGGAGAACTCCCTGCTTCCGAGACCATCTTCCCGGTCAGTATGCCTGCGTCGCTGAGCTAGCTGCAGCACCGGAAGCATGGCGTAGCCATGCCGGGAACTAGCTAGTCCTCTTAGCAAGCTGGAGAGTCTGGTCTAGGCAGAGCAGGGTGCCAGAGGGCCACGGTGAAACCACTTTCGATAACCAGGGCTGTTATTACCTCTGCACAGATTTCTTAATGTCATGGTGTAACGAGAGCTCGCTGCAGAGTGCAAAATTCAGAGCTGGGTTTCGGACCAGATTTTTAATTCTGAGGTTCAGTTAGGCCCATCAGAGGGTGCAACTAGGACTGACAACGTTCAGTACACATTTCAGGTTTCGAGTCATGTTGTTTTCTTTGCTCCCAGTGAATTTTGAGGGTCCTTCACTTTTCAACAAGTCCAGAAAACTGTTCTAAGTGAGCTTCATGCTCATTAACAGCTCAGCTGTCATTAACCAGAAGTAAATTGGTGTCACTGCTGATATTTTAACTGAAGTTGTTATTTATCATTTCAGTGTCTTATAATGAACTCATTTCTGTTCTGCTATTAAGTTACCTCATTGCTGACTTGCACATATCCACCTTTATGGAATGGCAAGTTCTGCATTGCAAATTTGCATCAGTTGCATGAAGGAAACAGAGGATAGAAATATCGTAGAATCCGCTGCTTGCATAGTACTGCAAATGTAGCGCTTCCTGAAACATAATCTTCCAGTTGCTTAGGGCAATGTTTACACCATTAAAGTGAATTCAGAAACATTGTCTCAGTAAACAGGACGAAGTACGCAGAGCTTTTTGTGCACTCCAACAGGCGGGGAAAATATTTATCTTCTGTATATTTTTGGCCAGGAGAAAACTGGATGTTGGTGTCTCAAGACATCTGTGCTTGATACATTTGTTTCATTAGAAATTGACTGCAAATCTGTTGTTTTGATGTACCTATGCCAATTGTTTCTAATAATTTTTAGAGGAAAATCCTTATTTATAGCTCACACAACCATAAAAGAAGTGGCTTCATTTTAGGTTTGAATACTTCTGGAGATGATTGTGGATTTATACAAGAATGATGTTACCACAGACATTTTGGGATGCTTGAGAAAAAAAGATAATCTTTACAGTTTTGATAATCACTGGAAGAAGAAATCAGAGAAAATTAAGTCTTTGAAACAGTCTCCAAGATAGAAATACTAAACCAGGTCTACTTTTTAATTTTTGAGAGAATGTGTTTTTGTTGGAGTAGTTATACAGCATTAAAGCTTTTCCAGAGCTGCTCTAAATGCCCATTTTAATGACTCTAGTTCTGGATCTGATTTCTTTTTTCCTTTTTATAAACAACCCTCACTATAGAAACCGATCAAACAAGATACATGTTTGTGTGTCATGTATATGTATCATGTATATATGTGTAGTCACAGGCTAATGTTGTTAAGGCTACCTGTAAGTGCTGGGAAGAATTTAGTGAATGCTGATTTTTCAAAATTTTAGACTGGAATAGGGAGCAATAGGGGAGCAACCCAAAGCAGCAGCCTCTTCTCACACTTCTGCCCTAACTTTTGGGTCATACCGTGGAGGGATTACTAGGATTACTCACTGATTTCCTCCCAGGCTCTGGAAGGTCCATTAGAGTAAAATGGGGCTGGGCAGAGCATAGCTGAGTCCCTGAAAACAGACAACCGCAGTCGACTGAAGCTGTCTTTTTTTAATTTCCAAGAGTGGCAGTTCAGACAATCCCAGGATTCTTTATAGAATTTCTTTCACTCTATGGTTTTTATGCCACATGTTAAACGAACAACTTGGTAAGCAAAGCTCAAAACAGCAGAGAGAGGCATATAGGTGTGTGTCAGACTACCACATGGGATTTTGCTTTTGTTATGTTCGGTTTTTAAATAGGCTGTGTGTTGGAAAACTCATTTTAAAGGCCTTTGTCATAAGCCTCCTTGGTAGTAAAAACAGACTGAAGAGGGATATCTGATCGCACAGACATGTCTTGAAAGTAAGTTAGTGGCAGTGCTGTTGGAGGTCTCATGAGGGCTCATGAGCCTGGAAGTTTATGCGTACACCTGCCTCTCTTCCCCAGCGTAGCACATAGCTCAGCAGAAGTTTCTCTGTCCCTACAAACCCTCTTCCTTAAACTGACTTGGCACCCTGAATAAGTATTTTAAATCAAATCCCTATGGTTCTTCAAATTGTACCTGGCTGAGATAATGTGAGTTCATTCCGACTCACTATCTTATAACTACAGATTACCAAAGCAAATGGAATGATTATCAAGCGCTCCCTGTCTTTTTTTATGAGATACATTCTTTCCCCACTTTGCTGAGTCATTGCTTACAAAGTTGATGTGGTCTTAAAAATACTTGCCACTAAAGTACTAGAGTCATGCTATTTTTCACGTGGGCAGTACTAAAGCCCCGCGACTGGCCAGCAGTGCACAGTGTTAGCCGCTCAGTAACACTATTTCCTTTCACTTATTGTGAAAACTCTGTTTTGCTTGGATAGATGCAACAATTTTGAATCCCTGACCTAACCCTGATGTTTTCAAACTTATGAAATCCATTTTAATTCTTGGTCTGTAGAAACCGAGGTTTAATGAAGTAATCATTCCAATTCCATATTTAGTCTGGGAGTAAAATCTCTCTTGTGTAAAGATGCTATTAGGCTGACAACTGCACTTTCCCTCGCTCTTGCTCTTTCTCCCAGTGGAGCTTCTTAGTAGCCTCAAAGTTGTTTCATTTCAATGGCTTGGTCTACGGTCAAATGCAAAGCACGAAGTAGATGCAAAATCTCCTTTCTCCAAAAAAGGATGTGTGGGCATTGTCTTGTCTGTGCGGCTGTGTCTGCAGCTACGAAGCCATGGCGGCAGTTCTGTTTCGCTTCCCACGTCACACTCCTCTGTGGATCACAGGTAGCTGAAGAAACACGGGCACTCTTTTCTTTCTTTTTTCTTGCATGTGTCTTGTGATTTTACTAATAACAACTGTATAGAACTAAACCTTTTATCCAAAATGCAAATCCATAGAGCCATGTAAATGACTTTTAGCATAATAGTACATTATTCTGTTTTTCCTGGTCTTACACAAGCCAATTTTCATGGAGTACGGTCTTGAAAGACTGCTTTGTAAATCTATAAAACATGAAGAATACCTCTGTACCTATTACACATTATAGGTGTATCTGATAGCCACTTCTGCATCGTGGTTGTTTAGCCAGCCCAATGTAATCACTGAACCGCATTAGCATGAAGCATCAGAGCGTTTTATGATTTATCTGCGGCCGCGCTATGCTTGCTTGACTCACAGAGCCAAGGTTTCCAGTGGCTAGTTCCTATTTCTACCTAAGTAGGCACCTATATGCACGCACAGTATTTATCCAAGAGTTTCATAGTTAACCATTGTTCAGCACAGAAAAGGAGTAATCAGGGGTTGTTCCTATGCAGAATTATGTTTACATTCATGATGTCTGTGAGGGAATTGGGCAGCAAACTTTGAATCTTGGCTCTGGGCTTCTGTAGAAACCGTAAATGGGTTGTATATCATTATACTCTCCAGCACAGAACGAGGACCTACTTCAGAGGGCTTAGCAGCAAGTGACTTATTCGGCGATGGTTGAAAGAGCTGCTGGTTCTTGTCACCGCAGAGTGTGGTTTCACATAGCGGTGACGGCCCACGCCGTTGTGTGACAGAAATGCTGGTGCTGCAGGGAGGCCATGCAAGGGGATGGGCTGAGCTGCCGCTAGAGGGCAAGGCAGATGCAAACCCTGCAGAGGTCCTGGGCTCCGCGTCTTCCACCTTGGCACTCGTGGACTGTCTTGAGTCAGTCCAAGTCCTTGGAACGGGCTCTGCATGCTGGTGTGCTTCATGCTTGCCTCAAATTCAGCCTCAACGTAATTAGCGTAACAGATTTGGTTTTCTTTTTCCTGGTCATATATGTTTGGGTTTAAACATCTTTTCCCCATAAGGCAGAAAATTCTGCTGCAAAGGTTTTAGGCACAGCATGGGTTATTATTTTGTGCAGGATTTTTCCTAGCCTTTGTTCCAAGGTCTGATTCGGCAGAGGTAGCAGAAGGAATCACTCAGCCGCTGCATGTCTCTGGGCTCAGTAATCTGCATATGGTTTACAACATGCGAACCCTACAGTATTACACAGCCCCTTTGCAAGGCAACACTGGTCATTTGTCTTCGCTGTATGGAAAGTTTCCCACTGGCTAGGAGGAGATCCTGACAGACAGGCTGGTCTGTTTTGATTCCCGTAGGTTACCATTGAAGTGGTGGATGGCCCCGACACCGAGACAGACAAGGATCTGCAGAAAGAGAGCAGCAAGCCCAGCTGGCCAGTCCCATCACCTGACTGGAGAAACTGGTGGCAAAGGTCCTCCACCTTGACTCGCATGAGCAGCGGTGACCAGGACTACAAGTATGACAGCACTACTGAGGACAGCAACTTCCTAAACCCTCTCGGTGGGTGGGATAGTCATGCACCCAGTCACCGGACATTTGAGTCCAAGGAGCAGCCAGAGTATGGTAAGTTTGCGTTCCAGGCCTCTTATGGGCATCTTGGGATTGTAAAAACGAGTTTGGGGGAAATGAGAATGGTGAGGCATCGCTGAAAGTAGGCCAAGCAAAATAGAATTTTTCAACATGTGGCTTTTGTTCATCAGCTTTTAAATACAAATCTGTGCAGATGCACAAGCTGTACTGTGGTAGCTGCATTCCACTAGTAAGTCTATAATCTTGAAAATCATACCAGTTATCCCATAAGAGGACCTTTTTTTTAGTCCTAAGCGTACTTTTTTTAAAAGCAAAGGAAACAAGGTTTCATATTTATTTTTAGAGTAAGGGTAAGTACAAATTTAGAATCGTGCGGTGGTTTGGGAACCAAAATATAATTATTGAATAAATAAGCAAGATCTAAAATGTGGTAGTATTTGGTGGATGCACAAATAAGATGAATTATGTTGGTGCATGTGTGGGGAGTGGCACATGCAGCAGGAACATTGTGTATTTGCGTGTGTAATTCTCTTCCAGATGTGTCATGGCGAAAACAATTGTTTTCAGCTTGTTGTATGAACCAGTTGCAGAAACTAGAAACAGAGAGGAGCTACAGTCATTCACTGCCCCAGCGGGCTGTAACCACCCGCATGGCAATGACTCCAGGGAGGTGAACCTAATACGTGCCCACAGGTAGCTCAGAGCCTCTCGCATTTAAGTTGCATGTAAATACAGAAGATTTTTAGTTAGAGCAGGGTTTCAAAGCCACAGTACTTTTACCCTGGCACTTCGGTTGCATTCCCTAGATACTGCGGGGGGGGGGGCTGTCATGCACTGATTCAGTCTTATTTCCCCTCTGTTTTCGTTAAGTCCTAGAGCCTTAACAATTGGGAGAGACTTTTCGTGGAATGGTGTATTTAAGCACATATGTATTAAATTTTGTGGCCAGAAGATTAAAGTCTATCCGTTCTTTTTGCACCTGCATTTATTTGTGGGCACACTTTATTGCCAAGAATTCACATCTTAGGTAGTCATTCATTCAGGTAAAATAAAATTGCTTTCATAAATAATTGTGGTAGGAAAAAAAACAGAAGAATTACAAACATAAAAATAGGAAGAACAGGTTGAGCTCCAGCTGAAAATCTAACGTGGTAGATTTAATAGTAATAATCCAATGTGGTAATTTAATATTTAATACTGTGTGTTTCATAGTGCAGTATAAACACTAGGTAGGTAGGCCTAAAAATTATCCTAGAGCTCTCTGCCGTACACGAGAGCACCCTACTAATTGGAAAAGACTCCTGGCCTTCTGACTAACCTAAAATGTCCTGCGCCATTGGCCTTGGCTGGGAGGATGTAGCAGCAGATCCTGCCCGAATGGGGCTTTTATGCTAGTTCCACCCATTGACCTGTTGACACATTTCACGGCTCTGTCTCCCTCGTCCTGCCCCTGCCAAAAAGCACCGCACGGCTCTGCTTGCCCTTCCTGGGCCTCCCAGGCTGGGCTCTTTGACAAGCGTTGCACCTGCTCACCCTCCCTCTTCCTCACCAGCCACGTGGAGAAGAAAATTCAGAGGTGGAAAAGAGCAGGGAAGGAGAGCAGGCCAGGGAGAGAGGGCAGATCGCATTTTCCTAAGACGTCTTATGCCTCTTCAGACTGCTGTGGTGCCCGCCTGTTGGCAAATCGTGGAATGGTGTATTTAAGCACATACCTATGTAAAGACCCACCCAGTCGTGGGTCTTTGCACACAGATGGTAGCCATGTTCCCACCCCCATCACACCGTGGACACCTGATTCAAGTGTGGTGGCTTCCCGATCAGCAGCAGTGTAAGAAAAGGAGGAAAAGCACATAAGGTCCCTGCCACGAGGAACTCACATCTAGGCAGCTTGCTACGAGGGAGATATATAACCTTCCCATACTCCTGGCAATAAATGTTTAATAGCACCCCGCAGAGTTGTCGTCAGTCATTACATATGGTACAAATCAAGTTACGTGTTCTACTAACCAGCTCAGGAAGCCCGCAGACAGCATGGCAGTGGGGGGGGAGCGGGAAGCGCGTGTAGCACAGAGGCCAGTGCAGGCAGGGATCTGTCCCTGTGTCTTGCCTGTACATACACATTCAGCCTATAGCTATAGAGCGGGGCTGGCTCAGAGTCACTAAACCCGAATTTGCTTTGCTACCAGTGCTGGTTTAACCCAAGTGAGCAAAGGCTGCAAGTTACGACCAGAGGGTCAGTTAAACGTCTTCTGTAGGTTGCAGAGAAATCCGTTAAGCCAGACATTCCCTAGCGAGAGACAACACTCTGCTGGGGAGGCCAGTGGGAAGGCAAGAAAACTGGGATTGGTTCATGGACTCCATTTGGTGGCCTTCAGAGGGTGGGATGTGCAACAGTTAGCTCAGCAAACAAAGGAGACCGGTTCTAAAGGGTCTTAGATACTTAGAGTGGCACCGAGCCACTTGGTATCCTTTGCCCTTGGCTGTCTACCAGAAGAGAATAAAGTCATGTTTCGTTTTCAGAAGGTTCCTGCTAGTAAACAGTCAGATTTGATGTTATTTAATAATTCACATAAAACACTACAAATTGCATGTTGTTCTGGGTGCAAGATGCATATGTGGTTCCCTGTATTCATGGCAGTAATATCTGTTTCCTGTTAAGGGACCAAAAAACAAAATTGCAATTTTCACGCATGACCCTTAGCCTCCCATAGTCCAACATTCATTGTGTCCTAAAAATTAATTAAGTGAGTATTGTTGTGCTATTGCTGTGTGTTTTGAACAGAAGAAAAAGAAAACTTCATTTATCCTGTGCCTGATTAGTCTGTGGTCAGAAAACATATTCCTATATAGAGGGAAATTATGTGAATAGATGTGTACTGTTAGTTCATGACCCAGCTTTGCAGCTGAGGATTCTCAGCTGCCAAAAGGTCAAAAGAGAAAGGAAATATTTTTTCAAATAATGTTGCATGCATTTCCCTGAGGAGCATCAAGTGTGAAAACCATTTAAACAGCAGGCTTACGCCTGGCATTTAGCCCGAGCTTCAGGTAGAGACATCTGGATTCCATTCTTGTTTTGCCTTCTTAATAAAAAACACTACACAGTAGTTTTGGGTAGTAGGAATTCTGTTTCTTCATTTCCTTCCTCATCTTTGTTCTTACACAGATTACATTGATGGTGAGGGAGACTGGAGCCCGTGGTCCCTTTGTAGCGTTACCTGCGGGAGTGGCAATCAGAAGCGGACGAGGTCCTGTGGGTACGCCTGCACTGCCACTGAGTCACGGACCTGCGACAGGCCCAACTGCCCAGGTGTGATCATGGTGACGTGAACTGCTGTTGGAGGGGAGTGGGGAGAGGCGGTCGAGGGCGGGGAGGAGAGCCCTCCTGTACACGAAGCCCGGGGCCCGATGGTTCCCTGGCTAGGTCAGAGTTTCCGTGGGAAGAGACGTGCTGGTTTTCAAGGCCATCTATGAAATGGCAGGTTCTTTGCTGGTAATAATATGCTGCTAGGTGCAGTCTACTATCCCCTGGGACTTAAAAGACAAAAACAGGCTTTTTTTAGGGTACAGCAGTCATTTTTGTGCACAGTACATTTTGTATTCCAAAGGGTGTAATCTACTCTCTTGAAACAAATTTGTATTAATTTTAGAATTTCAAAACAGCTGCGCTGACTGTTACCTCGGTGAGCTCGTATTTTGCTGTGCAGTGAATGGGAATTCCTGTGTTGCGAACAAATAGCTCCCCCCCCCAGTTATGTGGCTTTTAAGTTTTGTGCCTAATGTATACAGAGTTGCTGTAAGACTCCATGTATATTAATATGAAAAAAAAATACTTCAAATACCTGCTTTGCATTTCAGTCCAGAGATTTTTGGTTTATTGGGCATTAAGCTACAAAATTTCCTGTCCTAGAAAGTCAATGTTAGGGTGGAAATGTCATCTCTGTTTCATTACACGTTGCTTGACAACTGGAGAACTATAAAACACCAAGTTTGGTCCTGCAACAGCTGTGCACAATGGGATGAAGGAATGTATAGTTTCTTGAATGTATTCAGAAAATATGGCCAAGGAGCCTCACCTTAGCTCCTACCCATCTACAGTCATCGACATTTAAGTGCCAGTAACAGAGGTGTCCTTACCATCATGCAGTTTTCACTTTGGTGACAGCAGGGCTGAGCACTCAAACCTACATCATAAAAACTTAAAGCTGCTATGGAAAACTTCCCCCTTATGTTCTTTAAATGCTGCTGTGTGTTTGGATTTAGGCAAGTTTGTAATGCAGTGGTGCAGTAGTTGCCACAATGCATGGGATATGGGCAATTTCATTACTTCCCAAGATCAGAGAGAAGTAAAAACACATGCCGTGGTGGTATGCATTTCACCGAGTTTACTTAATGACTCAGAAAGGCAGAAATTCTTAAACTGGAGGTCAGGTTTTTTTGATGGGAAGTGAAATGTCAGCAGTGCTGGAGAGAAGACTTAGGAGCCTCAGTGACAGAGTTGGAGAGAAGTTTCTTGCTTGCAGATAGATGCGTGCATCCATTGCAAGGTAATGGCTGCTAGGCAGTTCAGGAGAAAATTGTTTCTGGATGCTCTCATACATCCTAAAACCTCAATAATAAGGGGTTCATTCAAGAAGAAAGCATGTAGCCGCCAGTTACATTCTCCAGTATTTATTACCAGCTAGCATCAAACAGTGGCAAACTTGAAAGAATATATTATGCCATATAACAGACCCCCAACGATCAGCAAGCAAAATATATTCACTCTTTGAGGCTGTGCTGACATTTTTTTAAATTACAAGGGCAAAGCTCAGCTTCTGCTGTTTATAATTCCAGCAGTGAATTACTGCCTTGTAATGGGTACTTGGGTATCTATTATTCTGCATCTACCGCTGGAGTTAAGGCAAAACCCTATGATAATTTTATTGAAAAGCTGCCTGAGGCTGTTGTGAAGCTTTGCAAGCCACTATTATGCCCCAGTTCAGGAGATCAGGAGAAAGTTCATTGGCAAGAAGAGGGATGGTGAACAGACTTCATTATTAACCATATAGTTATAATGTATTAAAGAGCTTTCTGCTCTCTTTGGAGGTCTTTACTTCAATGGAGAGGGGAAAAAAATCCCAAACCTGTTCAAATGCTTCTTTGAAGAGACATTTGTTTGAAGGCTACATGGCACAGAAACATTAGGCTGGTAGGTAGGCCAAACTACAGCAGCAATGAAGGGGTGTTTACCTTGGCAAGATCAATTAATGCATTTTCTGGCGATCCGTGTTTCACTCTACTGATAGCAAACACTTAACTGGAGGTTGTTGGAAGATCCTGATATTTCAAGATCCTGATACTTTATTTGATTGCTATAGGTGGTGGGGGATGGGATCGATTGGAGAGGTTATTTATCTCCCGCCTACTCACACCTTTCAACCCTAGCACTGGGAGAGACCAACAAGCGCCAGTCTTCTTGTAACAGCGCCATTCTTCCTCGTACTTCCTGAAAAATGGTTGCCCACATACGGATATGAACTTATTCACCTGTCTTCAAGCACATCGCTCTGTTTTAGAAAGTGGCGCGAAGGCTGTCTCCTTTAGACATCCCATTTTACCCAGGGCTTTGGAGCTTCCATGAGGACACTTGTTTTGTCTTGTCAGTCACTTGTGATACATGCTCTGGAGAAGATGCTGGTCACATAAAGCTGACCAGGTGGCTTCTGGTGAAGTGCGTGCAAAGCTCCTGCCTGCATTACTGGGAGATGCTGGCAAGCCTTGCATGGGGAAGAGGAGGAGCAAAATTGGTTCCCTCGCTGCTGTCCCTGCACTGGGTTCACAACTGACCAGTTTGTTGCTTAAATATAATCTAAGCTCTAAAACTTGAAAACTTTTGACCTTTGGGCTAAGCTTTATCTTCCTAACCACCACAGATTCCTTGGTCATTATACTTTTAAATGAACAATCCCTCCAGCAGCAACTTCAGATTACTTCCCTGCCAGACAAAAGCACCTTGCAGAACTGGGGAAGGAGAGGGTGGCAGGGAGGCAGTTGATTGCATTGTGTTTTAGTAGGCAAACACCACCAGCACTAACGTGTTTGTTGTAGGGATTGAAGATACCTTCCGGACAGCTGCTACAGAAGTGAGCTTACTTGCAGGAAGTGAAGACTTCAACGCTACCAAACTGTTTGAAGTTGGTAAGCAGCCTCGTCAATCTTTCAGTAATAGATAAGAGACTTCCTTAGATTTTCCTGGTTTGACTCCCACTGCAGGACCAAGATTTTGAGTTTACCATTAAAATGTCTTGCAGTTTGCATCTGTCATAGAATCTTTCTCCTCTTAAGTCTTAGCTGCGCTGCTTTCATTATAAAATGGTGATTCTATGTCCTAGTTCAGAAAAGCTGAGCTGTAAGGCTCCACACTAATGGAGGGGAAAAAATCAAACGCTGTTTAGCATTTTGCTGAAATAGCCTCAAATGGAAGATACTATTAAAGCATTTTAGGTACAGCTGCCACATTAAAAAAAATGACAGTGACTTTTAGGAGCATGCATAGCTTTTATTACTGTGTGTGCTGCAGTGGGGCCAGCCAAAGCACTTTTATAGGGTATGGCTTGATACTGACCTATCTAAAACTCAGCCCAACCTCTATAATGTTCTGATTTCATCCCTCCAATGAAACCATAGTGTGGCCACTCTTAAACACTGGATGCTGGACTAATTGGATAAATAAGGTAATCCAGCACCTCCCTCCTACGGTGGTAGAGCACAATAGTTAATGACAGCTGGGATAGGACTCTTTAAGGAGACAGAAAAACAGGACACAGATCACTAAGTAAATATTTTGCAAGACTGGTTGCTGTAAGAGTTTTAGGTCCCAGTCTTTGCCTTACTCCAGAGTCCTGTTAAGTAAGTGTGGAGCAAGATGTGCAGGTTTGTTCTGAAAGCCCATAGCACGATACACACACCTTAAATAATGTTTTAGGTAGGAGACGTTTAACTGGATTCTCCCAAGACTCTTGCAAAATAATAAAGCACCAGTATTAAATATGCTACTAGTCTATAAAGCTCTTTAATCCCAGCTATAAGTCATGGCTCTGGTGCCATTAAATCCTCCTAATGTACAGACACTCTGATATTATGTCACATATGCCCTTTTAGAATCTGAATCAGTTTTGGCTGCATTTGCCAGCTAAGATGTCAGTCTCCATGTTTGAGCTACAGCTCCTTGAAATACCCTTTGGGAAGATGGAGACCAAATAGAAAAAAGTATTTGTTAGTTAAAAGAAAGACTGAATTAGGCCTTAATAGTGAACTTCGGAAAAAGTAATCCAGGCCTTGCTTGCCATCTTGGTATTTCTGGTGTCATGAGAAACTTAATCCTTCAACATCTGAATCTGCTGTTCTTCCAAGGTGAGTGCGTGGACTAGGGCTTTAAACTGGCGACTGGCATCAAATGACTGTGATTTCCCTATTTCAGTTCTGTTACTTGTAAACCCATGATAGTGTCTCTTGTGCTGCATGGGGATATCGGCAGCTTAATTAGAATTTGCCAGGTAGAAGAAATGCAAGAGATTCGTACTGGCATGGTGCTGCACTATAATTCAGACTAGCACTGCCTGAGGCCCTAAAGCCAGTCACACAGGTGATTTCTTTATTTGACAAGACAGCACATTAACACATGGCAGGCAGGGAGGCAAGCTTTGACTGCCCTTTCCTTCTTAAGCAAAGCACTGGTGCTGAACAGTTACACTCTACTCATTTGTTATCGCTGATCAGACAAACTGGGATGCTGCATAACATATCTGAAGTTTCCATGTCCTGCCCTTAAACAGATACCGATAGCTGTGAAAGATGGATGAGCTGCAAAAGCGAGTTCTTGAAGAAATACATGCACAAAGTGGTCAATGATCTTCCCAGCTGCCCGTGCTCCTACCCCAGAGAAGTTGCCTACAGCACTGCTGAAATCTATGATCGAATTAAGAGGAAAAACTTTCGCTGGAAAGACGCAAGTGGTCCAAAGGAAAAACTGGAGATCTATAAGCCCACTGCACGGTACTGCATCCGCTCCATGCTCTCTTTGGAAAGCACAACGCTTGCAGCGCAGCACTGCTGCTATGATGATAATATGCAGCTGATTACCAGGGGGAAAGGGGCAGGTACACCAAACCTGATCAGCATCGAATTCTCAGCAGAGCTCCATTACAAAGTGGACATTCTGCCTTGGATTATATGCAAAGGTGACTGGAGCCGATACAATGAAGCACGGCCTCCAAACAATGGGCAGAAGTGTACAGAAAACCCTTCAGACGAAGACTACTACAAGCAATTTCAAGAAGCAAGGGAATACTGAGAAGATTTTCCTCATCTTCAGACACAAAATAGCATTCGTTTCCTGGATGCCAAAGGACTGATACTGGCTGCTGCATTGCCTCCTTGACAGGGGTTGATCAGTTTCTTTCTAATGAATGTATATAGTTGTAATATAATACATAAGTATTTTTCATAGTGTGTGTAATTTATAAACACATATCTCTCTATCTCACACACACCTATTTTTACATACAGACATACATAAAACTTGTCCTGGTAGGATTTTATACTGCAATAACGTTCATTTAATAACGTGCATTTCATTTTATTCCCCAACTGTAACATAAGTGTGAGGCGGGGGCTGGGGGGCAGCTGCCATCACCATCAGGCTCCAAGGCCCCAGCTGAGGAGGGCACATATTTAAAAGCTGTTATAAACAATAGGATTGAAGAATGTACTCTTCCATATGGGAATGGTTTACAAGATTAATGCACCTACAGTTTCAGTTTTCTCGATAATTGATTTCATGACTAGTCATATCTAAGAAAGGAAGAAATTTTTTTTTGGAAGGGTAATACTCAAAAGTGAATATAGACAGATACTAGCAGTTTTTTTCTTGGAATTCTTCCTGTTACCTTCTAGCTCAGGTCTTTGCAGTCCATGTGGGACGTAGGGAGACATAGCTGTGGTCTTCCTATGGAGCAGAAAAAGTCCCGATGCAGTGGTTCTGCAAGAGTTACAAACAGCCCACTCCTGGAGACATCTCGGATACAGAGCTGCAGCTGTCAGGGCTTATGTCTTATGCAGAGGAGCAGCTCTTCAGGGCAGCTACCTGTAAACGAAGCATGCCATAAGTCTGTGGAGGAGTGAGGCCAGAGAAGGAAACCACGTCAAAGGAAAAGGAAAAAAAAAAACCTGTTACTGCCCAATTTTTAATATGAAGAGTGTCTAGATCTGCTTGTTTCTTTCTTTTAAGAAAAGAAAGAAGTTTATTTTTTTAAAGAACAGGAAAAGCAGAATACACCTTTCTAAGTTCCCAGAGATAAAGGACGCAACCAGCCCTTTCCCCCCATTTATCACATGCTGAGTGCGCAGTGTCCTACAGAAGGAGCTATTCTTTAAGGAAGCTGTCTGGGAGGAACTATTGGTGAGTTAAAATGTCTTAATTTTTTTAAAAAGCTAGCATTATTTTTGTAAAGTATTTATTGAATTGTAACAATAACTCACATGTGGGATATGTCTCTAACATGAAAGGCTTCTGTAGATGGAACTTGATTGCCAAGAATAAGACTGTTGTTAGGCAAAGGTTTTACTTCCAAATTTTTATAAAGTGCAAGTTTACATACGTAATCCTGTAATTAAGCAGCTGATACCTGCATTCTTATGAAAGATAAAACTTACACCATGGGTAAATAAATACTTACAGTTCCATCCTGTAAAAGGCTGTCTTGCTGCAAGTCAATGTCTTCATTTGGAAAACTAAGGCTCAATGTTACTAGAGAAATGCCTATTTTCGGGTTCTGCGGTCTGATACACACATGTGCTCTGCATGTGGAACCTCACACAGTGGTAAAGCCGATCTTGCATTGCAGTCAGTCTTAGCTGGAAGATTCAAGACAGCCACGAAAGACAATTCCTTCTGCTATGTACATACATACATAAATGCTGTAAATCTTGTCTCTAGCTCTGTTGGCCTTTCAGGTGCTGGTTGAGAGCGACTTCCCAGACAGATGTGTGCACGGTCCCCCCATCATTAACATATGCATGATAAGTCTGCTGAGTCTGGGAATTTTCAGGCTTGTGTTGGTCTGCCCAGGTGGTGCAAATCAGGGGATAAAAAAGCAGCCTGGGCCTTGGACACCCACTCTGACCAAACGTGTGGTGCACACGCCGCAAAGGCTTTCGCCGGATCTGCCAGACCTAGTCTGACAGGCTGCAGAGCCTCAGCGCTGTGCTGGTGCTCCGGGTTTCCAGAAACACAGCAGTCCAAGCGGCAAGGCTACTGCACATATGCAACAGTGACTGGTCTGCTGAGGTAACTTCAGCAGCTGGAAATCTTGGCCAAGTCATCGGATCTTCCCAGATGCAGGCTTGAGTCAGAGGTGGGGGGAGACATGGATATATTCTAGCACTAGCTGGTAGTAACAAAACATGGTTAGTTGAGCAGGAGGGTAAACATGGGGATTGCCCCTTAATTTTTATAGAAACCAGGTTTTGTAAATTCTTGCAAGGTCATAAGAAGGAGTCACTAGCTAGCACAGCCAGTTAAATTGACAGCAGATGGATGAAAGGCATAAGCAACTCCAGGATCGGTCACTTAATAGGGAGGACAGGTATTTTCTGCAACGTGGGGAGAAAGCTCTGCTTTTTACTTCACTTAGCAGTGCGGGGGGAACAACAGTCTCAGGTTTCTCTGGGAGGGCGATGAGAGGGCACTCACAATTCTTGAAATACAAAACACATCTCTGCAGTTTATGGATTAGTAAATTATGGTGCTATTGAGGAATGCTACTACACCATTAATACTGAACATAACAAGTAAAGTGTCAGGGAAGAGGAAAAATTATTCTAATAAATGAAATGATGCACAAAGTTTTGAGTGTTACCACTCAGAATTTGCCAAGGCTAGAAACTCTGAGGGAGGCTAAAAACCACTGATAAGGACCTACCAGGTTTTTTGTAGGATGAGTCCTGCAGCAAGGATCAAGAGAGCAGTCGCACTTCTGTGGTCTTAAGTAATGGTCTTTATTAAAAACAAAGCCAGTCCTATTTTGTAATAAATGGTGATCCATTCAGGGATGGGCTGCTTTTTTTCTTTTCTGTTTTCTTTATCTCCTTTCCAACAACTAAAATTGTACCTGGAATGACTTTGTGTAGTAGTCCTTAGCAAGGTGCTGGAGTTTACCACGGCCAAATTTGGCTCAGTCTCTTAAATGTAGAGCTCTTCATATTAGAGTAAGACCTGAGGAAGGGTTTGTGGTCTTATGTTCCTAAGCACAGGCTGGTAGTTAGAAGAAGCTGTTATGTTTCTGAGTTACCACAGAATGGGCATATTGGAGGACCCAACCAAAGATATGAGGGGGATTGAAACAAGCAGAACTAAACAGGGCTTATGGTCTCAACACTGAGAAGTCCTCAGAGAGTCCCCCACTGGTAGCCAACCTGCTTCCCAAAAGGAAACTTAAGATACAGAAGTCACAGCAACCTCTCCGTCTCTGAGCAGTTCTGTTTACCTGTTTCTCATCAGCAAAGCCAGAGTAGGGTTTCCACCTCCTGGCCTCTCGTTCCTCTTCACTACCTTTCTCTTGGGCAAGCACAGCTGTTTGTGCGGTAAAAGGAACCAGTCAAGTCATCCAAGTTATTTTTAACCTCGATCAATCAACAGATACAGATTACCGCATGGCTTTAGAGTCGAGTTGGTGGGAACGCCTTAAACTGGCACTGCTGCTGAGAAGGATGTGTGGAGCAGCGCCCCAGGGCAGCCATAAATGGATTGAATGCATACCTTTGATGGTTAAAAGGATGAGTGGGCCTGGCTGTGCATTGCCTGGACAGCTGCTGAGCAGCAAAATTCCACTAACATAACCCACAGTGATGCATATGGGTTATAGGACAATATAGCGAAAAACAAAAACATACACACATTCGCGAATCCCCCCAGTCCTGCATTAGTTACCAGCTGCGTTTTTTCCCCCCGCTGTGCAAAATGGTTAGCACTGTCAACACAACGCTTTCTTTCAAAAAATGCTAGTGAGTTCATAGGACCGCCTTTTCCATATATAGCATTTGCATTGAGATCGTGGGGTTGGTTGCAATGAATAACGGATGCACCTGACACTTTCGACTGGGTGGGGTCAGGCGAGTCGAAGGCAGGAGAGGGGGAAAAGTAACCTTTCCCAGTCCAAGAGTCTGCTGCTTCATGGCCAGGGATCACAGTATGTGTGTGAGCCATTTAGCAAGGGGCTGCCCCTGCCAGGCCACAGAGCCCTAATGCTGCTCCCTCACCTGTGCCGGTCTCCCTGGTCGGCAGCGGGAGGGCAGCGAGGGAGTGCCTGCACCCTGTGGTGATGGCCCAGGCCCACGGCTGCCCGAGGCTGAGGAGCCGCCGGTGCTCCCCAGGCCTCCCCTTGCTCCCCTTCCTTCTTTCTCCATCAGGGAGCCCCTGGAGCCACGCAGCAGCCAGCGTGGCTCGCTGCAGTGGGTGCCTGCTGGGCGGCACTGCCTTGGCTTAGGCTCAGCAGCACAGAGGCGCGCATTCATCCATCCTCGGAGAAAATTACTCACATTCAGGCTGGACAGACTACACAGAGACCCGGCGAGTGCCATTCCTAGCAGGGTCAGGAAGCTGGCAGGGCAGGGAGCCTGTTTGTAACCCACCCAGACAGCGTTACTCTGCAGGCTCCATGCAGTCACCCATGCCATCACCTGACACCACGCGAGCGGCAATGGCATGGCCAGGCTCTCTCTTTTGAATCCGGAAGAGGAAGCCTGCAAAACAGATACAGACGAGCTGGGATCTCTTTATGCTTGCTGCATGCACCTGCACAGGCACAAGCGTGGCCGTGTCCTGCCCCTCCACATACGCGGAGCCCAGAGCTCTCAGGAGGGACAGTGTGAGCAGGAAGATGACCACCAGTAAGCACCAGAATAAAGATGACACTTTTTTCCAGCAAACTGGTGTACGGTGTTGCCTGGCTGCATGGCATTTATGTGACAGCTGAGGGAGCATGTGTTTTTCTATCACCAGTCGTCCCCCCCGCTTCCCTTTGTAACTTTTAACGGAAAAATATGTGGGCAGTTTCCATTATGCCTGCACTGTTTCAGACAAATTAAGGGGTTGGCTAAGAAATCACTGGTTTCATATTTCATACAAAATACACACATGCATATATTTATATATCTATGTAAATTAATTTAGGATATCCTCTAGTCATGCACTTTATAGCAGTACGTTGCCGAGCGCAGTGTCTGCAGGAACGGACCTACAGAAGAGTGCGTCCTTTCGGCCTGCATGGGGGGATGAGGCTATTTTTGCATTTGCATGGAGGAGAGAAGGGCCGGGAAGCTGAACTGGCAGCAGTCATTCTTCGGCTCTGCCTTTTACTTTCTGAGTGGCAGGTTTATTCGTTTTTCCTTTTCAGCTGCATTGCTAAAGCCACATATGCCTTTTATGACTGTGCTAATTTTCTATCAGTTTAGGGAGTTATAAATTTTTTTCCTTGTTTGTTCTCTATCACAAGAAGGAGCTGGGCGGGGGGGATTTTTAAAAACACAGAGAAGCTTTTCATTCAGCAAAATGCACAATTTATGAGGGATGCAGAATGTTATGTTCTGGAAGTGATAGCAAAATTATACAGGTCAAACCGGCCAAACCTAACAGAATAAAGTGTGGGTGGCTCTAGTTTTCAGAGAAGCGCTTAGATAATATTTCCTTTTTAAAATGGGGCAAACGACATTACATGTGTTAAGTGTCAAAGTTTGATGTTTATCACGGGCCTGACCAATGCTTCGCTTAGAGTGGAACAGCACTTCACTCTATGGATTTCAGGAGGGCTCTGGTATGACTCCGAGACATGCCTGAAGCAAGGGACAGCATCGGCACACCATGGTGGTAGATGCAGGATGTGAGTCAGAAAGTTTGGGGAGCAGAGAAGGCTTGGGAACCAGCTCCACTCCAAGCACCACCTTCCGGGCTGGCTCCTGCCTCTGCACAGCTGTGCTTAGCCCATTCGTTTGTCCCCAAAGCCAAGCTGCAGCCTTCCCTCTTCCCCGCTTCCCAGGGGCAGCTCTTGAGGAGAAGTTGCCCAGCCCCAAAAAACAGAGCCAGGGCACGGCTGGCCTTGGAAAAAGCCCTGTCTGGCTGAGTAGGGCTCTCCGAGTCAGGTAAGAAGGTGGGAAAGTGCAAATGTACTTGACCATGCAGGGATTCCTGTATCCCACTGTCCTCGGCAGCGTTTACCGCCAGGCAGCCACTGGGGAGCACCTTCAACCACCGCACAGCCTGGCTTCATACACCTCCCGCCTGCCAAAGAAGCGTGAGGGAAAATCTCAAGCAGCTTACCAGTGCAGTCCTCGTCACCCCCCAAATGGATAGGGCATCCAGCCTGGCATGACGCCTCCGTCCAAAGCCAGCCCCCACCAGGAGGCAAAAGCAGGTAACAGGACTGGGAATTATTTCTGGCTAGTGTGGAGAGGAAACAGCAGTGCACTGAGTTAGGAAGTGGCTTCATTAAGGGTCACCAAAATTTAAATCAGCGTGTGAGTAATGATATCCTGAAGGAGGGCAGCCTCAGAGAGGGGAAAGTCAGAAGGAACAAAGCAAGTCTTGAAAAGGAGCCTAGCAAAGTGCCTATGTCCCCAGCAGGCTGAGGGCTTCCCTTGCCTGGCCATTCACTCACAGACCCCAACTATTTCACCACGTGTTTAGTCACCACTAGGTACGCAATACCAGAAAAGCCAAATTAAGAGGTACCGCCCACAGGTGTAAGGGGAGGAAAAGTTACTGATCCTTTTTTCCTGAATAACAGCCCACATGGCCTCATGCTCACAGAGGCCGCAGCACAGTGGTAGCTGCACCACAGCTTTTAGCAGTCTGCGAGAGGTCGCTAGCGGTGGTTAACCTTGACAAATAACTATGTTTTGCCCTTGCCCATAGTGGCACAGCAATCAGTATTCCTGTAATTTAATGCGGCTTTTGCTCAAAAGGTCAACCCCCTTTCTCTCACGCCCATGTAAACCACCCAGGACAGTGGGTTTGCCCCCCTCCCAGCACCACCGGCTGCACCACAGAGCAGGGGCATTGGCTTGGGTCACTTTGCAACTGGCCTCTTTCCCCAAAAGGAAGGGGAGATCCAGCCTCGGCTTGCTAGCACACAGAGAAGAGGCACCAAGTTACCAGAGATGCGCAGGCTGGAGCTGGGAGAGGATGCTGACCCAACCTCAACCTCAAACACAACCGCATCTATCATTGCTAGGTTGGGTGGCTTGGTTAGAAATACAGCATTGGTTTTGCGGTGGGACTGCCCCGCGGATTCGGTCCGTGAGAAAAAAGGGCAGCAGCAGCATGCTCCACGTCTGACCGTCACCAGCACTGATGGGGAGCAGGAAGGTGAGAAGCCCCGAGAGCTACGCACTTCGGCAGTGCAGCAGATGACAAGGTCTGGTGCTGCCAAGCTGAATCTCAGTCCTGGGATGGACACAGCACCCAGGCAGCCATGCTGGGAGCTGGGCCTTACCCACACCAAAGGGACACAGCGAAGGAGAACTGAGCTTTGATGACGAAGTCACTGTCAGGGGATCTTTGGCCTGCATTAGAAAGGAGATGAGACCAGATCACCCAGCTGTAGAAGAGGAGATCTGCAAGGCCAGGGAGTCCCACAGGACCACCGGACACCTCCAGGCTGGTAATTACACCATGAGCTGCAAAAGTCACTTTAACCAGAGCTTAAGTAGGGAACAGCAAATTTGACAGAAACTGCAAGATTTTTCTCCTCCCAAGAATGTCCACCTATTTCTCCCACAGATTGCCTTCTGCAAAATTTTCCGCTGCTTTCAGCAGGTGTATAGCTGCTCTCCAACCTCTTCAAAGCCCTCCAGAGAGGTTCATAGTCTGGCAACAAAACAAAGAAAAGGAACAGCAGCAGCTACTGACCCACACACAGCTAAATGACATCTACCACGTCGCTGCACCCCCAAAAATGCTGGGCCCTTCTCCGTACCAGCGCTCCCAGTTTTTCTACCCACTGGCTGAGTTTTTCAGGTAAAGCCAGGTGTGGAATTCAGTGAATACCATTGCAACCAGCGAGGCCCGTTTGAAAGTCTCCTCTGAAAGACACAATGCCAATACATTTGCTGCTCACCCTGGGGTGCAGGGGACAAGTGACAGCACCCCTCCTACCGCTAACTTGTCCTGTATTGGCTTTGCACAAACACGGTCGCACACGGCACAAGCATCACTGCGTCTCTGAGCTCTCAGGTCTGACAGCACAGCTCAGCACCACTGGCAAGGGCCACTGCATTGCCCTGACTCATCCCAAGATACTTGTCATGCCAGATTTTTCTTTTTTTAATGGGAAGAGGCAAAACCAGACCTCCTGCATGAAGACAATTTGTCTCCTCTGGATGAGTTCCAGCACGAGGAGGGTACTTTATACATATGGGCTCTCTTTCATGTTTGATTGCTGGACTAAGATCACATTGTTGTCCAGCTCAAGGGGGAAAAAAAAAGAGCAAAAACCACACAAATCAGGAAAGCATTAGGTAAACTTAGCTAAGAATACATCTTCTGACCAAATGGAGAGCGATGCTCTTTCATATAATTAGACCGTCTGCAGGAAGTCAAAAAGAACAAACTGTGATGCTTTCAGTGCTGTGGGAGACGTTCAGTCCCCGGGGAACAATCACGTCTCTTCCCCAAAGCACTGGGTCGGTGTCCCTGGGCAGGTTGCGAAGGGAGAGTGTGGTTTAAAACGCCCTCAGAAACTCTGCCATTGAGTTGCAGTTCCGAATGCCATCCCTCATTCAATGAAGAGACATACATACATGAATATAACATGTGAAAACAAACCCTGACTGATCAAAAAGTGTGTGAATACTGCCTTCAGGTTTGCACAAGGTGAGCAAAATGCTGGTTTTTGGCAGTAAAGGGACAGTGGCCCAGCCAGCGCAGGAGCGGGTCAGATGAATGGGTCTATATTGCACACTGGAGGGAAAGATACTCTGTACCAACACATAGTATCAAACAATAAATGATCCTGTCCTTCATATAATGACTCCTTCCATAAAAACCTTCTCCTTAATGGGAAAGGCACAAATGAACATTGAAACAGGCAGGCACAGCAATGGGTATATGGGCCTGACACCCACATTTCTGCTTGGTGCCACCTATGGCGAGCCGTGGGGATACAGAGAGCCCTCCAAAGTCAACGACGAGGCTCAAATCATCTTTAGCCCAGTCCGTTGTTTCGGGAATGAACTCTTTACCAAAAAAAAAAAGTAAACATTTTCCATTCTCTTCTCTTCCTAGACATTGAGCAAGAGTAACTTGTAAATTGCTTCCAGCAACTTCGAGACAACAAGGGAAAGAACAACTATCAACAAGCATTACACTCGTTGCTTCACACGAAAACAGTTATGAGACTGAAGGGATCCTGACAGGCAATTGGAAAGCATTCCTTTTTATGCTAATTTTATTGTATTTTAGACCAATTTTCCATGATTTAAAATGTGCGATGTAATAAAGAGCTGGAATGTCTTCTTTTGTCATAATATTTCACACCCAAGGTCTCAGAGCACTTTTGTGAATCAAACTCTGCAATAGTTTTGAACGCAAACGGATTAGGAAGCAAAGAGCTGGAAATAGAGGGCAGCTTTCAGAGTTGTTGGTGGTCACAGAGGAGCCTATAACAAAACCAAAGCAGCGTCCCAATATTTGGCATCCCCAGTCCCATGCCAGGACCACAGGCTCTTTCCCTCCTTGGGCAGACATCTGCTGTCCACCCACTGGTTCCCTTCACCTGGCGCTGGAGCTCCTCACCTGCACACCCACGCTGCACTGCGCCCCAGCAATGAAAGACATTGGGAAAGAAAGGTGAGATGGTTTCATCACGGGAGGAAAAAGTAGGAGACGGCCAATGAAACATTGGATATTTTGCACTATTTCAGATTCTCCTCAGGAAGAAAACAGCATCAGCTATCTTGGCACCATTGCTAACGGGACCATAGCTAACTGGGACCATTCGACAGTCCCAGTTCAATTCTCATGGGCAGGCAGCCCCACTGCAAAAGCCAGTTGTAACTGGCACTGTTAGACAAAGAGCTCAAAGCCTGAGCAAACATAAAGGCTGTGCTGCTGCTCGGAGATCCCACACAAACACATATGGGTGAGGCTTTTTAGTACTTCCATGCAAAGGAACTTGCCTATAACCATAGGCAATGGTAATGCAAACTTCATTAGATTATTGGCACATAACTAAAGGGCTTCAGGGGTCTATGAGCTGTTAGCTTAACTATACCCATATAGCAAAGCTCATATAACCCCTTCCTGAGAGCATTCCTCCATCACGAGCAGAATTTCCAGACAAAATGGGGAAGAAGCTGGGGCCTTTCCACTAATACAGCCTTTCTCACATGAGCATTATGTGAAAAAAAAATACATTAGCTGCAGATGCATCTTCTGAGCAATAGTCAGCCCCTACACACCTTCAGGTGGGACAGGCAGGCTTAGGCAGCAGGACCACAACCATACCTGGTATGGTTTGCATTGCTCTCCATACTCAGTACGTTTTTATGCCACAACGCAAACCCTCTCTACGTCCCTCTCAGGAGTCTCAGCTACTACAAATATTCATGAGCTGATTTTCCCCACAGCTTTAAAGTGTGAAAATTAATATTATCCTCATGATTTTTAGGGAAACTCATGGTGTCAAGAGAATTAACCTGGCCAAAGTCAGAGAGGAGGGGCTGTGGCAAAACTGGGAACTGACTGTAAATCACGTTTCCCATAGATCTCCATCTTACTTCTAAAGGCGTAAGCACTACTAGGGAAGATCACTGGAACATAAGTGGTTTTAATGCTGATATTTTCTGAGATTTCAGTGATTATGTCTCATTTCCACCATCAGTTTAGACAGAAACTCAGCAGCCACCAGGTTGTGCGAAGCAGAAGCACTCTCCACACCTCAAAGAAGCACATGTACAAATCCTCCGCGCCTCGCCGGCCTCGAAGAGTACGAAACAGGGTGCACACGGACAGTGCAGACGTGCAGACGTTTGCTCTCAGTGGCTCTCAGGAATGTGCCGCTCGTGGGGCGGCTTGATCATACGCCGTCCTGCATCCAGGAGGGCTTTGTTCTCTGTGGGGTGAAACCTCAGCCTTCAGTTTATTAAATGCAATCGCAGAAGCCAAAAGGATGAGTCACAAAGCCAGTTGTGTAAGCATGCATATGATGAAAGCAGAGAGGACATGCATTTTCTTCACGGAGGATTGCTTGGGTCTGGCAAAGCCCTTCTGACGGGCATAGGCGGGTGGTTGGGGCATAGCCCCCATCCATCACCTCCCACCTGATGCCAGTGAGGGCTCAGGCAGATGGCCTGTGCAGGTGTTGGCTGCAAACCAGCCACAGAGCAAACAGCAGGTACAGACACAGCGATGGGGACACACTGGCACGCAACCTCCCCTGCAACACCAGCTGTAAAGCTCTCTCTCTTGCTAGCCAGGATTTGGCCAAAAAAAAGGGAGCTGTGAGTCCCATCTACCTCCCTTGGATACAGTGCTGTCTTGCCCTGCCTCGCTGGCCACATCAGCTCCCAGCCCACCTCTTCACCGCCCCTGTCCCCTAGCTCCTTTTGAAAGATAAATTAGGAAAAGGGAAGGGAGAGGAAGAGGGGTCAGCACCCCTAAAGCTCCACCAACAAAAGCTGCTGGCACAGGACACCTTTGCCAGTGAGCAGATTGCAAACAGCACCGACTGCGGGATGCAAAACATACAGAAGCAAGGGCTGCAGCATGTCCCGGCTCAAGCTGGGCAGCATTTTTCTGATCCCCCCCTGCCCAGCAGATTTCAAAGCCTTTGCCAGGACCAGCCACCTGCCCGACCACAGGAGCCGCAGCAGGGCGGACGGCCTTTTGCCAGGACTGCATCCCGCCTCCCCTCTGCATTGGGTCTGAGCAACAGGCTTTTGCTTGGGAAAAACAAGCACCAGGGGAGAGGAAATGGGGAGCAAACACCTGCGGGTGCTGCTGCCGCCGCTGCGGCAGAGATGTCTCGACCTCAGAGAGGGACCTGTTCGTATCCCCACAGGGTCTGGAAGGACAATAAAAGCTATGGCTTAAAATCAGCTCCGGGGACAGCTGTGCCTTTACGTTACCATCGCTCACAAGGTTCCACCCCACGGCTGTGAGGTCCTTTGGTGGTGTAGGTAGACCCTCGGAAAAGCAACCAGGGGTCGGCTCGGCTTTGTTCTCCTCACCCAGACTGTCTCTTTTCCTTACCCCCTGCCTCCAGCCAGATGTGCTCACTGCCTCTCTCCTGCCAGCCCTTGCGTTCACCCTGGTGTTAATTCAGCAATTCAATTCAGGAAGCTGATCCAGCTGAAATCCTCAGCAAGAAAAAAAAAGAAGTTTCCAACCAGAATATAAGCACTGCCTTTGAACACAAAAACCTTCCTAATTTGTTTAAAAAAAAACATAAAAGAAAGAAAGTGACTGAAGCGTCTTCATAAAAAACTCCTTTTAAGTTGAAGTGCCATGAAAATACTGACCTCCTAACACCGTAAACTGAGTTGAAGAGGAGATGGTGCCTTTACCAAAAGAGTCATCAGGCTGTATGGAATTCATCACTGGTTTACTCTTTTAAAATAAATCATCTGGCAAAGTTATGACGTGACCTACTTAATTTGTTGTCTTGAAACTTGACGAGCATTTAAGATTTGTTCCCAAAGCCTGGAGAAAGGGACGGAGGGGGGGAAATGCAAGCACCATATCCAAATCCCTGTGTTGAGACATCAGCGCCTTTTGGACACTACAAAAAGACACCATGACAGCAGTCAGTGGCTGCAGCAGTGCTAATAATGAGAGGAAAATTGGGCTCCAGCAGCCCTCACAAGGAAGTCCAGTCCATTGTCCTGCCTTAAAGCAGGTCAAAACAGAGTGTTTCTAGCAGAGATTTGTTCCATGTATTTTGAGAAGTTTCTGCTGATGGAGGTTTTGCTCCACATCTGAGCAAGATAACTTCCTCACCAGCAAGTTTTTGCATGAGCCTCCTTCCTTTCTGCTTCAAAGGCCACACACCCTTTTCTATGGCTAACAGACATAGAGAGCAACGCCTTCTCTTTCTCCTTGCAGCCATCCTCTACATAGCTGGAGGTTGTTACTGCACTAAGCTCTTTCTCTTGTCTGTCCTAGGCTTGCACATTCTCTCTTGCTCTCTTCTCACTTTATTTCTTCTCGTTTTCCATGAAATGTGGTGCCCAAACCCATGGGGGTTTCTCTGCAAGGGTACACTTTTGTGTATACATTTTTGTCCCTGTGCACCCCAGCTCCAACAAACTCCTGCACTTGTTTCAGTTTCAGTGTGTACTACAGAGTACACCTCCCTACTGCCAACCCACCTGTTTGAAAACTTTCCATAATTCATCCAGAATCCAATTTTTCCTCTGTTATTTTTTATTATTTTCATAACCTAAGATTATATAGGCTACGATATCCAAAACAAAAAATAGGCAATAACACTATACAGCTCCATCAAAAAAACCAAAATCTCCTCACTCTTTCCCAGGTGAGACACTGAGAAAACTCCACCAACGCCACCAGAAGCACGGCACTGCACAAAAAATGTGGCCCAAGGGCTCCAGAAACCCAAAGTTTGGCAAGAATACCTTGGTGCTTTAATTAAAAATCCTTGATAGGTTTAGAAGTGTTTGGGTGGTTTGTTTTGTTTGGTTTTTTTTTTTGTAGGGGAGAGAAATTGATTATATCTACCTGGGTGTATTTATAGCAGCTTAATCTTCTTTGAGATTTCATATTTTCTCTGATTTGATAAGATTGTGGCCCTTTAATAAGTCGAAGTATTCAGATACTTATGACAATCTGGCACTCAAATTGTTTGCTTTAGCATTGCAGATTGCACAAGAGACATGAAAGGTTTCAGCGTAGCTGGAAAGTCACTTTTGATGAAATCACACATCGCTCCAGGGGCTGCATTCTTTACAATTTGTGCATACTGATGATATGTGTCTTCAGATGCATTTTGGCAGCCCTGTGCCATTTTCAGAAATCCATCTGGGACTCAGGAACAAAGCAAACGCACACGAACATGAGGAAGACAGAGCTGGCACAGCTACCGGATGGAATTTCTTTAAGGAAGCTAAATCGCTTGTTCATTTTGCTGGCAGAAAAAGATAGGAAAATGAGTGTTCCTGTTCTTGATGAACTTTGTGATATTGTTAAATCCTTCAGACAACATATAATTCATGGCAAAGCTGTGGCAGAATTCCTTTGCACTTATCCACAGTGTGGCTCTCCCCCAAAACACAGATCTCTGCCTTCATTTCATACACAAAAAGTTGCCCACATGAACAATAGCTCTAACTTTAGAGAAAAATCAGAGCACTTGCCTCTATTTTTTTGCTTCAACCCTGCCAAAATGTATTATGACTCCATCAGCTGCATAGTTTTCTTGCAGTAAAAGAAAAAAAAACACAAAAGCAGACTCCATGCTGTGATACAGATTGGCCAGTGACTTCCGAAGAGAGTTTGCCAGGTAACACCTTGAGCTTTGCCACGCAAACACCGAAGGGGATGGCCCAAACGATGCCCCATACTTGGCAATGCCCCTCAGCGCCAACGGCACTGAGCAGCACTCCCAAGGCTGCATGATGGCACATCCCTGAGCCCAGAACAGAATGAGGAGGTGGCACATACTTGATCTCCAACCACCGAGGCCAACCCAGATCTCATTCATATCTACCGGCGGACATTTGAGTTACACCAGCTGAGGATTTAGCCTGGGACTGCAAATCGCAATTAATACCCATCCCAGCTTTGCATTTCTTTTGGAAAAGAGCAGTGAATCACTGAAGTGGAGGCTTGCAGAGGAAATCCTCAGCCACAACAAAAAGATTTCATGCTTTATCCCCCGCTCTCAAGTATTTTAGCAGACAGACGGAGGATTTTCCTCCCAGTGACAACAATAACTACGCTCATTGAAGAAAAATATGTGGAACAGGAAGACCTGCATTCCTTGTGTGAAAAATAAGAGTGGTCTGTGCCAGCTGCATTCTTCAGGAACAACTCATCCACATGAAGAAATGGCTGCTGCGACAGTGCAAGGACCAGTGAGGCCTACAGTGACATGCCATATAACTGACGGATGGGAAAAGTAGAGAGAGAAATGTGCCTCGGTCTTTGTTTCTTCCAAAGTTTCCATTATTAAGATGCCTCTTTGACTCACATTTGAATGACTCATGTCTTCCCTGCTCTTTGCTCCCACTGCTTTGTGTAGCAATTGTACCTTATTCCTAATTGTACCATTCCCAAAAGTTCAGTTATTTTTGTCTTTAAGAGACCCCTTGAAATACATCCTGACATCTTGGGCTCTTCAGCGCAAGGATTTGGAAAGCTTGTCTTGCAGTCATTTAGGCATGTGCTTAACTTCATACGTAGGTCCCTAAATTAATTAAGCTTACCAAAGTGATAAGGCTTACATGCAGTCCCGTAGTCCAGACAATAATATGTCTATTCAATTTTATTATTATTATTAATTATTATTATTTTTAAAAGAGAACTCAAAGAGGGAAAAAAAGAGCTGGGAATATTTGCTGACCTCTTCTAGAGGGGAAAAGAGTGACAAAGGCACCAGCCTCGCAGATGAGGTAAGAAAGTGCCCACATTTTACCACATCAGGGAGTTAAAAAGCAAGGACAACACATTTCCCGCTCTCTACCTGACCACTATCATCTTCAGAGCAGGGGCCCATGGACGCTTCCCAGTTGCAAACTTTCCAAACTTCCTGAAGTCTTCCCCTCCCTGGTAGCACCAGTGCAAGTGCTTCTCCCACATCCAGTGGTTTTGCTCAAGACGCCCATGGCCATGATAGCAAAGGGCATTGCCTCCTTTAAACAAGGGGGCCGTGACTCTTTCGTTTCCATCATGCCAGATCCGCAGGACACGTAGGGCAGAATCAAAGGCAGAATAAGAGACCTCAGTGCGCAAAATTTTGGGATGTGGTTGAGGAGTGGCAGAACAGGCAGGCGTTTGTGCATGGGGGCTGCGCACATCAGCCCACTGTCAGCACGCTGTGGGGCTCACTGCACCGTGCTCGCCTGGGCCAGTGGAGGAGGGCATTCGGCGCCAGCCGAAAAAGCAGAGACTGAGCCGTGCCAGTCTCACAGTGCAAAAACACTCAGCTCCCTTTCAGCCATTAAAATGAATGAAGAGCAAGACTGTTTGGATAAACATCAGCCAAAAGAAACCCTGGAGGCAGTTAGAAGGCTACTGCTTCATACAATATAGACCATGTTTCCAAATACAAATATTACACTTGGCAAAGACACTCCTTTGCTTCATGAGTTATGTTGCATTTTTTGTTATGTTTAAGTTTGTGCAAGAGGTATAAATAGCTGGACTGGTATTAAATAAGCTTTTCATTTTTTTTGCAAAATATCAAAATGGTCCCAGCTCTTCATGGAACAAACAGACACTATATTCTTGTGCCTGAATTTTCGTTGCTAATTACAGAAAGTACCATGTAACTGAAAAACAATGTTCAAGAGCCAGACGTGAAAAATACAACTTTCCTATATGAAGTCATTTTTCAGAAAGCTGTCGGGAGAAGGGCATCTGGTTCACCATATAATTTACATGCATGCATACATGCTTATTTGCCTCACAGACTAGTAATTAGTTCCTGCTCGCACTGCTCTAGGACATGAAAAGCCCTGTGTCCAAGCTGAGGAAGAGTGAGTGAGACAGAGGTACCTAGATCTGGTCTTTGGTCACAACTGCTTTGGTTTGTATTTCCCAAAAGCAGTGTTAATAGGCAGTCCTGATTATGGACCTATAGACACAAGACTATACTTTCTACTGCATCCAGCCAGCTCCCGTAGCAAACCTCATCTCATCATGAGAAGCTGCTACAACCTGGAGGCGCATAAAGCCACTGTAAGCCTATTTCAGGTTAACTTTGGCAGAAATACACCTGGGATTGGAGAGGAAATTCTTCAGTGAGAGAGACAGCAAGTCACTCTAGGTGGTTATTCATCCCAAACTCAAACACAACCACATACTAATCACCAGAATACGCTGGAGGCCGAATGGCACTTTTATTTGTTCTTCGATAAATCTGAGTGTGCATAAACACGAGAGCACAGCAGGGCCCTCACTAGCCGAATCCCCAGCTAGAGAGGTCCCAGCCACGGCCAGGACCTGCCACTGCTTCTTTATCGTCACGACAGCAATGTCTACCTGGTTTAACCAATTCATACCTGAATGGATAAGCAAGTTACTTTTAAAGATGGATATAAATCGAACTCCCCAACAGTGACGCAACACTAAATGACTGTATTTATTAGATAAACCACAGAGAGGAGTTCAAATACACCGTTAGCTTAGCATTGCAAAGGGCTTTCAACTTCAGACAACACAAAGGGCTGTCTATAACCACTGAAAGTCAGTATTTATTTCCATTAAAAAAAAACCCTCACCGAATATTCCCAAGTATTTTAGAAGTGTTACAAGACCACCATACCAATAGAGCAGACATCAACTGAAAACATGAGAGTATGATTAATCCTCCTGCAGCCTGCAGGTACACAACAAATGCATATTGCATACTATTTACTTGCAGGGGGGCTAAGGGGAGTGGCACACAAAATCCTCTGTTAAACCAAAGAGCTTTTGCTTCTGAGTTGAAATGGTGGATGCCCACCACAAACAGCTATTATTTAATGTGTTGTGCAGGACCTCTCCATCTGTTCATCTGACCTCAGCAGTCAGGCGAGAGCAACCAAGGAAAGTCGCGCCCGCACAAATGTCTCTGAGGCTCAGATGTTGGAACAGCGTTAGGTCAAATCTGTAGATTAACAGTCGAAGTACAAAATTAAACAGAAAGCCATTTTCTCCTCTAATCCCTCACGGTTTTGCTGATGGCCAGAACCTCTCATCAGAAGCAGATGAGTGTGCATTGCAGTACATCTTTGTAAATAGCTCGTTTAATATTCTTCTGGGTATTTCCCCTTGTACCAATGTAGGGAAAAATATTGACCACCACTGATACAGTGCCCGATGCAACAGAATAAGAATTACTTTGAAAAACCCCACAGAAATGTCAGTAATTTTAGCTCCTGACACCACTCTGTGGGAGTTGTTGAGCATTTCAGGAAGTGTCTGACCAGTAATAACCATCCTACGGCAGTGTGGCCAATCTTAATTGAAAGGCCTCTGTTCATCTTGTAATCAATGGTTCTTGACCTCATTTTCAGCTCACATTTTTGGCTGTGAGAAGTAGCTTGTTTTTCAGCCAACATGATAATCCCCAGAAAACATACTTAGAAAGAGCTGAGTTAGACTTACCCAGCTTTGTACTAATTTTCTACGAAAACAGCAACTCCCAAAACAAAGGTGTGGGACAAAGCAAACATGCTGTGAATTAAAGAAGAGCCATTCCCTGCATTTGCTTACTGCTGCTCCTCATTTGGAAAAACTTGTATTTTTAACGCCACAGAATTAGTACAGTGTGGTGAGCCTTAAGCTGTCATTAGAGGCTGCCAAATGAGCCAATGTCCCTTGTGTCAGTAAGTAAATAGGGGTGTACGAGTGTTGAACAAACAAACAAACAGAGCAGGCAGGGGTGTCTCTTGGACTCCAGCATTGGTCAGTGGAGTAGGAGTCAAAAGAAACCCCGTGCTATTTCCTCTCTGCTTTCGCACCAGACACTGGTACGGGTGCCTTGGGTCGCTATCTGGACTAGTGAGATGAGTTCAGTTACCTGTTTCGTTGTGGTTAGACCCATCGAAAGATCATCCTACTCTTAGATGAGCCCCTTGCAGTGGTATCAAAGAAGCACAACATGAAGAAAATTCAGCTTCTGGATGAATTACTCTGGTCAGTGAGATTCCTCTACAATCCAGGCAGATGCTGGCCCATCCATAGCTGCAAAATGTATAAGTAGAGTTGCATAATTTTTAACAGGTTTTGCTCGTACAGAGCCACATCTCAATAGGAGCTGGACCTGAGAGCCCTCCTGTCCAACCATGGGTGAGGGAAGAAACCCAGGGCTGCAAAGCCACTTTCTGGAGGCATCGGCATGACGGGCACACAAGCAGGTCCAGCATGGTGTGGAGGAGGAGGCATGGTCAGACAAAATCGGGTGAATTGTACCAGCGTACAGTGTACCAGTATACAATTCACATACAGGCAAACCTGTATGAATGGTATGAGCTCTGTGCCTGCCCATGCACAGTGACTTCGAATATTCTCTTCTCAATAAAGCCCTGGGAAGTTAAATGCAAACCAGACTTGTGACACCTGCCTGATGGTGGCCTCGCCAGCTGAGCTCAGACAAACTTCTTTTCATTTGTATGCAGAAACAAAAATACCATCCTTCATCTCTCCTTCTCCAAACTGCCCACAAACGCCTACCAGAATTTCTTCTAAACTTAAAATCTTACTCATGCATAAAGGAGAAAAAAAAAAAAAGAGTCTGAGGAAAATATACAATGATGTACACAGACTTGGCAAACACTGGTCTTGGTTTCTGCGTGGGGAACAGGACAGCCCAGCCAGGGTAAGTCCCTCGCTGGTCTCTGGGCCCTCTTACAGCTATATTTATGGTAGTTGTGATTCTGCTGAAGATTTCACTTTCCCATTCACACAATCTTCCCCACCTCCTTACTCCACCTTCACCCCAAATCCAAAATTGTCCATTTACCTTGAAGTCAGATCACAAGCCCTATTTCCTCTCCTTGGCTAAGATTATTCTGTTAACAAAGAGTAAGATCTTAAATATGCTTTGACTTCGTTTTTTATGCTTACTATAGACTGAAGAGATAATATGAAAGCTCGCTCTTCTCATTTTTTTAAAGTGTAAAAGCACTTTTGCATTAAACATATCTATCAAAAGAAATACTGCTTTCACTTGCATATTGTTACCATAAAAATCTCTCTAAATGACCTACAGAAGTGCTGACTGTGATTCTCACACAGGCAGCAGGGACAAAGAATATGCGAAGCACAGGGATTTCTTTTGAAGTCATGATCTAAAGGTAGAAAAGAGCTACCAATTCTCTGTTGATATCCCCACTGCTGTACACTTTCCTAAGGAGTTTCTGCCTCTGCAGACAGACTGTCCTGAGGTTTTTCTCCCCCACTTCTTTGTGTAAAATAAACAGGTGAAAGCAGCCCATAGCCTCCTTCCTCAGTCAAGAAATGGATGTGGGACTTGTGTTCCCTCGTGTTTGCAGTGGCTGTTGCCTTTCAGAGGTGAGATGTTTGTTTTCCAAGGGGAGGGAGTTTTCCCTTCCATACACAGACATCCCTCTGGCCATGCAGCCACGCACCCGTGGGCTGCCATTACTCCTGCACCTCTAACCATTGCAGATTGTGCATAACCCGAGGATGATTTGGAGGTTTTGCCCAGAGTGGCTCTGGAGCAGTTTATTGCAAAGCTCTGCTGACCGTCCCAGGTGGGCACGAGGTCTATTAAGCAGTTTGGAGGAAGTTTCCCTGCCATAACTCAAAGGCATCATTCAACCAAAACTAAACACTTGTCTTCTTTATCCTCCTGAAAACTGTTCTTGCTTCTGCATCAGGGACATGCTTTCATTTAGGTTACTCAAGTTTAGCGTCTTGTCAAAAAGCTCCCAAAGGTCTTGCATTTTGCAGAGGTGGACGGTGCTATGAAAACACAGGAGCTGCGCTGCCGAGTCAGGGGTGTGCATCACCCCCCTGGGATGCCCGATGGCCCCTTGTGTTTCCTGCACTTCCTTCCATCCCACGGGGCCACATGGCTCCAAACTCCAACATGTTCACGAGTTAGTGACATTTCTACGGGAGAGCACACAGAGTATTAGGCAGCCGTGATTTAGCTGGTGAGGAAGTAATGATTTATAACAACATTTGAAGCAGGTCATTAAATATGACCCCCTCATTGCAAACCCCATGCTGAGCAAGATATTTTCTTGTAAATGATTTACCAGCAAGCTTTTCATACTTCTGCCTAGTAGCTTTTCCATAACCAAAGTCAGACTCACTCACATTTCCCAAGCCCTGGTAGCAGTTTTTCTTCAAACTGTGAAGACATCTCAAGGCTGCTGCGAATCAGTTAGGGTAGCTCAGCAAAGAGGCAGAATTTGGGGCTGTTTGGAGGACATAGCTGCTTCCTCTGATCTGAACTTCACTTTTTGTTAGAAATACAACCCCAAAGCTTCTGAAAGGAAAGCAACTCAGTTTTAGTTTTCCTCTTTTTTCCGCATCCACAAGGTGCTCTACCAACTCCACTCCTCATTCTTCTCAAGCTCCCAACAAAACATCATCCAAGCACCTTCCAGAAATGCACCCACAGCTGCAGCTGGCAGTCGTCTCTTTACAGCCCAGCTTTTCAGGAAGAATTAGTCCTGAACCCTATGGCCACAGCCAACTCGGGCTGCAGAAGTGCAGAGCATCCTGCAGGAAGCTGGGAATTACACTGCAACATCGGGCAGCTGTGAAAGCACCCAGCAAACCTACTGCAGTCAATACCCAGCAGAGCAGCCTGCCTCCTAACATAGGGAGGCAGGAGTGAGAGAGCAAGGGGAGCAGCTTTATTATTCCCTTCTTTTCCTTTAATTCCCAAAAGGAAAGCCTGCTCTAATAGCAGGGAGACCGAACTGTTGTACTGCTGCCTTAGTGCTGACAAGCCGCTGGTTTGTAGTGCCAGATTTGAGACTGTCCCAGCACTGCGACAAGGGATATAAAAAAAAGAAGGTTGTTCTTAGGGCACTCAGCTAACTTCTGTTTAATTTTCTCTGTCTGACATTGCTGAATATCTGCCTCCCATCTGCCAAAGAATGGATACTGCTCTTCTCTGAACTCTCAGCTACACGGCCAATGTGTTGCTGAGGCAGCAGGGTGGGTCCCTGCCGGTGCATGAGCATCCAACACCCACAGCAGCCCTGTGTCTGCTAAAGGCCGATGCCTTGACTAGTGCAGGGAGGATTTCTGCTGAGGGCTGCCACTCTTCCTGGGACGGCTGTACCCGCACTCGAGCCAAGGCAACTCAAACCATGCCAGAGAGCAGTAACGGAGCGCCCGGAGGTGTTCTCTTTTATGGGGAAACCTCAAATCCTGCTTGCCCATCCTCTGGGAGTGGCCATCTCCAACAGGGATCTGCAGATATACCTTTTCAAGGTAGAGAAATCTGGCAATCCGAAGCGATCACTGCAGTGTGCATAGCCCACTTTTTCCATCATGAATAAGTTATACTCATGTTCTTCTGAGAGGCATCTACAGTTTTGCAAAATCACATAGCCCAATCCAAACTCCCGCTGAAGTCCATGGAAGCAATCTATCTTGCGTTATGTCAGCTCTGGGCCAGGCTTCAGTCTCCAAAGGACAATCACAACTGAAGATAAGCAAACAAGCTACACAGTTTTGTTTGGTTTTGCCTTTTAAGTATAATTTTTCATCTGTGTAACTAGAACTGTTCCTTCACAAATGAGGCTGGATCATATTGCATGCTGCATTTGATAGCATGAGAAAAAAAATGTTTGCATTTATTTAGCTAGCAGATTTCTTTCGCCTTTTATGGAGGCAAAAAAAAGCCTCCACCAAAAATCATATTTATTCTCATCACAAAGTTTACTGCTTTCTGATATTCTAAAGATCTGATGTCCCTCAAAGAAGAAAATACTCAAAAAACAAATAATAAGCAGGTACTGTGAATAAAGCCTCATTCTTGCTTTAGGACCAGGCCACATATAAAAGGTATCAATACTGAAAACATCCAATATTTGATGTCAAGCACTGGATGCTCTGTAATCCTGTTCATACCTATACCACAAGCAGCTGGAAGAAGAGAACATTTTCAAGAAGGCAGATGGAAGAAGAAAACACTTTCAAGAAGGCAGATAATCATTTCTTTGAAGCAGAAACTCATATAAACCATACAAGGGAAAACTATTTGCTTGTAAGCGTGTTTGTAATCTTAATTTTTTAAATGGCTCCAGCTTTGGACAATTACAGGCAACTGAAGCTGCCCTCATTGATGCCAGCGTTATTCATGCCTAGTGTAAGCTATGCAGCTGCTCAAACACAGCCACAGAGTTGAGCCCAGCATGTGCAGAGCCACCAGGGAGATGACTGACTTTACTGGCGCTCAGCATTGAGCTCTAGATCCTTAAAACCAGAAAGAAGTAAGGTGTTGAATTTCAGACTCCCCAAGCAATGTTTTTTGCAAAGACCACTTTACTCCCAGCGTATTTATGAAGCCAGGTCAGGAAGCAGCCTCGCTCTCCACGGTTTGTGTGCTAGGCAATCACGCAGCTTTCACAGCATTTTGCTAATGCCTCAAGCAAAACACGAAGGCTTAGCTCGGACGATGCATTCCCAACAGCCTAGGGGAGAAAACACCCAGGAGGATTTATATATAAAGGTACAACTGGCTGATGCTCTGCCCAGCTCGGACACGAGCTGTGCTCACACCTTCATCCACAAGCACGCTTGTAGCAGAGGGGCAGGAGGGGATATGGAGTAGCAAGATGCGATGTTACCACACGTTGTTAGTTCCAACACTGAAACCGTGTCAGCGGCTGTGTCCCTGTCTGTGGTACCCCCCTGTGGCCAGGTCTGACATAGCAGCCTCCGTGCCACCTGCCACGCTTCTTCCATAGCAATCCGTATGGACCGCCGTGCCACCCGCAATACTTCTTCACCCCAGTGATCTCCATGCCGCATGTTCATCCATAGCAATCTCTGCGCCACCTGCAACACTTCTTCATCCCTCATGATCTCCACACCACGTCTTCATCCATAGCAACCTCCAAGCCACCCGCAGCGCTTCTTCACCCCCAGCAATCCCTGCGCTGCCCTTGACCCTCGGCCCCTGGTTTCTGAGCACAGCCCTCGGTGACCACAGAGCTCCCACGGGGCCAGACCTGCCCCGGCACAGGGCACAGCCGCTCCTGGCTCTGCTGCTTACTGGAGACTGCCCAGAGGAATGGAGCTGCCCTTTCCACAGCTCCCAGCTGGGCAGCTTTGTAGGGATGGCTCCTACCTCTTTCCACATCTTATAATCCAGCTGCTCCCACAGCTCCCTTCCAGTTGTCTGTATGCAGCAGGGAGGGCCCACGGGCCTCCCACAGCCACTCCGCACTGCCAGCCACCTCCACCTCCTCCATCCAGCAGCCACAGCCCCTGTCAGCCCTTGGCTGCACATGGCATGGTAAGTCTGGACTAGGACATGGTGTGAGGACAAAGGTGCCAAGGGTTTCCCTCCTCATCTCTGCCCAGAGCCGCAGCGCGCTCAGCAGGCATATGGCACTCCTGATTTCGGGGGATGCTGAAGATGCAGGGGAGCCCAGGGATGCAGGAGTTTTACCCAGTGGGTTTCAGAGGCAGGCAACTGGTGCACCAGGCCCCATGACTGTCATTTCTCTTTACAGTCCAAGCGGAAAGGCTATTCTTGTTGCTGCTGGGTTTTGGGGGGGTTTTTTTTTTTTTTTAGCTTTTTGTTTGATATGGTAATGTGATGCCAACAGATGGAGCTGTTCAGAGCAGAGACCACTCACTTTGGCAGAGCACGGAGGAAGCAGCGGCCGGTGCATTGTAGCAGTTAATTCCAGAGATGGACTGGAAGCAATAAAAGCAACATCTAACAAGATGAATAATCACAGTGAGTACAACGAGGGGGCAGTTTCATTTTATACCTAATCTGATTTAACATCAGCCAAAAGCAGGTTATCCCATCCTCCCTATCCCTCTTCCAGCCGTGCGCTCCTGTGTTTCCTTTACGTTAGCTCTAACAATCATGCAGCTGCAGGGTGCAAATAATCACTGGCTCAAGAGAAAACTAACCTACCAGAAGAATATCTTGGATTTAGTCCTGAAGGGAGTTCTGGGTGCAATTGTAATTGATAGCTGCAGTGCGCTGGTCTTGTCCAGATGCCGGCACCCACCCAGCCGCTCTCTCCTTCCCCCTCCTCAAAAGGACAGCGGGGGAAGAAATTACGATGAAAAAGCTCATGGATCGAGATAAAGACAGGGAGATCACTTGCCAAGTGATCACAGGCAAAACAGACTCGACTTTGGGGAAATTAATTTAATTTATTGCCAACTAAAATAGGTTTGGATAGTGAGAGACAAATTAAAACACCACCTTCCTCGCACCCCCTCTTTCCTAGGCTCAAATTCACCCCCTCACCCCCAAATTCTCCACCCACTCCTGCAAGAGGGACTCACGGAGCTGTTTTTCACATTTTGTTTCCTCACTGCTCGCAGCCAGGCGCTGTTTTGTTCCTTTCTTAAACCGGCTTCCCCCGAGGTGGAGGGGCTGGGCTGTGCCCTGTGGTGCAGCTTTTGGAACCGGCTGGAACCGGCTGGAACCAGCTGGAATCAGCTGCACCTGGCGCAGGGCAGCCCCCGACTCTCCTCACAGCCCCCTGCCAGTGCCTTGACACCTGCACACAATACAGTACCAGAGACAAAAGAGCTTACTTTTAGCCACAAAAAGTAAAGCAGCAACATTTTCAAATATGGACAATTTGATCTCAACTTTAAATCAAATCTCCTCCGGCCCACGGGCAGCGGGGCCAGGAGATTTCCAGCAAGGCGTCACGCTGCCCAGCTGTATCAGACAGATACAACTCACATTTTAAGGAAACAATTCTAAAAAATACGTTTAATAGGATTTCTATCACAGATACAGGACATACAGAAGATGTTGCAACCCAGGCTGGTATCGTGGTTTATTGGCACTTAACCTTGAACACGGTGGCTTTGCCAAAGGTGAGTTGTATCGCAGCAAACCGAAACCCTCGCTCGTGTTTGTGCTGTGATGGTATGTAGTCTACACCATTCAAACACACACCCCTGAAGTGAAACTGGGGCTGTAGAAGTGATCACCTTTAGGAAAACTGTTTAAATTATAAAACTATGCCGAGAGCCCTTGGCCAGTGAAGAGCTCCTTTTGGAGCAGTCGTCGCCTGGCTGCATTATTTGCTTGAAGGACTCTGCGGTTTGGTTCTTCCACTTGGCTTTTCAAGCCCTGCACGCCCACCAGATATTCCCAGATAATCAAAAAAATAAGCATGAGTCATCAAAACATCTCACACCACCTAATATCCGAAGTCTCCAGTGTAGACATTAAGGGACTTGTAACGTTTGAGACTAAGAGAAATACCTCCAAGGGTGACGTCCTGGCTCTGCCAAAGCTGACAGCCGAGCTCCAAGTGACCTCGCTGGGGATAGGATCTCACCTCAAACACTTACCTTCTGTGGTGCTTTCTGAAAACTGCATTTTAACAACTTTGAAAGGCTTTTTGTTCTGGAAAGATGCGTTAAGTTAGTTTCTTTCTGTATGTCTATGTGGATATTTACAGCAATATAACTGAGTATAATAAATTGGGCAACTCTAGCCTAAATATCTATTACAATATATTGTAGCTGATAGGCTCCAAGAGGGATGATGAGATAAGCTACGGGGGCCTCTCCTCTGTGAGTCCACCTGGATGTCTGACTGGCACTGTGCATAGGAACAGCCATGCGTGCCTGAAGGTGCAGAGTCTAGCGGGGGCTAACCGTGCGAGGATGTGACACCCATAGTCCATAGCAGGCTTGTACAAACTCCAGGATGAGCGCTGACACCATGACTTCACAGCTCTTTTCTCTCTGGGATGATTACACTATGAGCAGGTTGGAGCCTGCCAGCTTTCCCATATTTACACCCCACAATCACCCTTGAGGGACTGGTGAACATAGCTCTCCGTGTCTCTCAGATGCTGTTTAAGAAACAAGGAAAAGCAGCTGCTTCAAACTCTTGTAGCCTGGACCCTAAGGAAACCATGCTTGCACATTCACACTCTGCATCTGTACAGTTTCACCAATTCTTGCGTCTGTTATCCAATTTCTACAAATCTGAAGAGGACTACAGACCTGACAGCTGCTCATTGCCTACGGGAGGCTTGCACAAAGTGTGGCCTGGGGGTTACAGGCAACTCTCGAGACCAGCAGCCAAGAGGTAGGAGCCACGTGCACAGTCACCACTCATGTACGCTGTCTCTTGCGTAACATATGTGGACGCTGGGGACACGAGGGTTGGCTAAAGGTCTTGCAGCAGGTGGAGTCAAAGGAGCCGGGGTAGCTGACACTTCTGTACTGGGATAGGGAACATAGGAAGAAGAGCAGGATATTACCTTGCAAGGAACTGCAAACTCAAGAGTTGTTAAAGGAGCATAGGACATAAAATAAGTGTATTGCATTGCTGTCACACAGGAGACTTCTAAGGTAAGTGAGGGTATTATGGTTAAGGCACAAAGCCATAGGAAAGCAGGTCTCACTGTGTCTGTTGCTCATGTGTTCGTTAACATATTTTATTTGGTTCATTAGGCAGACAGGAGTGGGTAACAAGACAGATGTTTATTGTGTTTAAATCACCATTAAGTGATACTAATGGACTTTATGGGGATTTATTGCCCAGGTTGTGTGGAAGATAAATGCTCTGTCACTATAGGATCTAAACCAATAAAAGTCAGCGTACAAGTCCTCCTTATCTCTGTGTTATCTCGTAATGGAGTGAATAATCAAGCACAGGGCTATTAGAGCAGTACAACCTCCCACAAGCTCCACAAAAAAAAAAGAGGTAAGTTTTATTAATCAGTAGCGCTATCTTTAGACCCACTACAGGAGACCTCTACCACAAGCTATCGGTGATGTCAGCTTCCATATAAAATCTCAATACAATTTCCTGCAAGTTGTAGGTTCTCAGCATTTCTTGGCAGATCCAGACTCTGATATGAGGCAGTGGTACTTTCTCAACTCACCTGCAAGGCATCTACAAAAACCTCCGCTGACACTCCATGCTAAAAGCCACAGAAATTCTGTGTTTTTCCTCACTTTGCCATAAACCAGAATGAGTCTTTTACATTAAAATCCTGGCCAGGTGAAGGTAACAGTTTATACTCCTTCATCTCTTCAAAGTTCCTTGGAAGATGAGCCTTATTAGCACTGTGAACGATATATCAATTCTTACCTGGGTTTCTTAGAAGTTCTCACAACTATTTCCTCTTATTCTTTCTCTTCTTTCCTTAAAAATAATTTTGTTTTCCCTCTACCCACTTTACACTGATTCCTGTTCTCCCCATTATAGAAGTTTTTGTATACTCTGCTTTCTAACAAGAGCCTTTATTCCCTTACCTAGACACATTATAAACTTTCCTTTCAACTCTCCAGTTCTTTTCTAAGCCTTCTCCTGCCAATCAAGCTGACCTGAAAACCAGATTCTTTCCTAAGTCATATTTTAACATGAAAGGTGCCTCTCTACTGAATTAGAGGATAGGATTGCAGTCACCTAGAATTATACAGGCCCAAACACTGTTAGACTGGCAAACCTTTTGAGATTCGGGAGACGCTTTTGAAATAGGGCTGCATATAGACTGTAGATGGTGTTCAGTTATTTGCAAACACAACACTATAAAAACTTTCCATGCAATTCAACGTCTTTGAACAAATGAATCCTGCTACCACTGAACGACTAGAACTCTTACTGTATCTTGTTGACTCAAAGGAAATGACTCGCATAACAACCAGAAATTACGGTGGAATTCCAAGTTTTCATTTTTAAAACATGTAGATATATACTCTAGAACTTCCCATCTAATTCTGCATCATTCTGCTCAAAACTGAGCTATAAAGACTGTCCAGTTGCACCATTAGCACATGCCACTGTGAAATGTTGCACCTGTTTCACCTGTAATACCATAATAACCAATAGTTTTGGCTTCTTTTTCTAGACTCTGCTATTAACTTACTTCTTAAGTAACAATAGCAGTTACCACAGCCTTGCTAAAACCCCTGGATTTATTACCAGCTTTGCTTCCTCTTAGGCTTCCTTCTCCTTTCACAGCATCTTCCATATTGTCCTTCACAGGTGAAGGGCTGCAGTTTCCCTAAATCAGGCGCCCTCTTCCTCCTCAGTCAAATCTTTTATGTTTCACAGTGTTTCCAAAGGTTAATTCACAAGCAGAGCAGCATACTGTTCGTACCTACAGAACACACAAAATGGAATTCAAATCACCTCTAAACTTTTTTTTTGTGTAACCGGCTTCTCCTCTGTGGACCTGCTCAGCTGCAGCCCTCTGAAGTCACTCACTGCAGGGCCATACTCTTAAGGTACCGAAGCAAAGATAGAGGTACAGGAGCAAAGGAAGACAAAAAAATGGGCTATATGTTAGGTTTGGTTTAGGCTATTACAAGCTTTTAGCAACGAAATTTATTACGGCAGAAGACTGACTACTCTGGCACCAACCTGTCTGCTACAAAATACTGTAGGACACGTAATTGTGTGTTTGAGTATAAAATCAACAGTATTCAAATTGTTTGTATTTATATGCATTTCATCTGGTTGCCCTTCCTTTATAATTTTAGCCAGCTGTCAACTGTATAATTTCCTCTTGGACTGTATCTGCTTATGCCAGTGGTAATGGTTACTCATCACGTACGAGTTCACAGACCACGTCATTGCAAAGTGTGTCTGTCCTCACCATTTATTTTTCATAAGCTCCTTTTAAGTTCAAAATAGAACTAGCAGCAGAATTAGACCCATAATTAAAGTAGTGTAAGATCTTTCATTCGCCTAAGTGGGAGTTGGATGATAGGAAATTCTGCTCCTGCCAGTCTTCATGATTACTGATACAGAAATTCATATGTGCTAACAGTTTTCTTCTCATAAATACCTTAGGTAGACAGTCAGCTCTGTATCTGGTTTGTACTCTGCACCTTGCTTGTGATTCTCAAGACAAGAGAATCTTTTTTTTTTTTTTCCCTTTTTCCTCTACCTAGACAGAAGGAGGAAAAGTTGGACAATGAAAAAGCACACTGCTCAATTTCAAACAATGATTCCCAAGTAGCTCCCTGAAGAAGCCTGGCTTTTTTTGACAAAAAAAAAAAAAAAAATTATATAGATGCAAAAGCAAAGTAAAAGCAAAACATGTTATCTCCTGTTTGAGTTATGATTTTATATGTATGTATGCATGTATACACACAAATAAAAATTTTGAGATAGTGTGGGGAAAAAAAATCATATGCTGGAATCCAAATCTCCATAAAGAGATATTAAGCAAGTAAGGTGAAGAAACAACTTATCAGTTTACATTTTACAAGCCACTCTGCCATGCTTATTCCATGAAAGAGTGTATTTATGCCAAAGTTTCAAAGAAGTTGACACTGAAAAGCACTTTTAGAATAAAAGCAGGCTAACACTGTTACTTTAGCTTTTCCAAAAACAATGTCATTTTCGACGTGGGTATGTACAAACCCATACACATGATCTTCAATTTTTCACTCACTACATAGTGAAGCATCCACACAATCATTTAATGCTGTGACAACACAGCTTCTTTGTTGCAACATTTCTGAAGTGTTGCACTATAGTTCTTCATTTCATCAGACCATGGGCACATCACTGAGGATCCAGTCTGATATCTCAGCACAAACTGTTTCAAGACAGATGCATTCCACTTTTTTGTTTCCGCAACCTGGAAAACCCCTGTTTCATATTATTTACAGAACTGTATAGAAATATCTTCAACTATAGGACTATATTGATGTCACAATTAAAAAAAACCCCACAAAAATAACAGTATCTCAATGTATGCTGTAACATAAGAGTGAAAATTAACTCAGGCTATTAAAAAAATTTATTAAGATTTTTTTTTTTTCCATGAAAGATTGGTACTACAATCAGTGTAACCATTTAATCAGTCAAGTATGTCTGTTATAGGCAGGCACAACATTACAAAACAGGCAAGTACAATGCCCGATTAAGCGAATACAGTCTGAATATCTATTCATCCACTATTTCTGAAAACAGAATTATCAAATATCCACCAGGGAAAAAGATGAACTATTTTAGTTTCTCTTTGGCATACTTATCAGGACAATGAATTAATTACAAAAGTCTTCTATTGCTGCCAGTGCTGTGAAGGTACCGAATGGAGGATTGTATGTCAGAACTCACTTTTAGCACTCAGGTGATCTGGCTAACGTATTGGAACTGGTGACAAATGACAGTTCAACTGCCAATGCTTCACAAGGCAGACAAGGATTACATTGTTTTATAATGCAGTTTTGTTGAAGGTATAAAAAGAATTACAGTAAATTTATGCACAGTACATACATATTACACACAGTTATATAAATACCCATGCTGTGGCTGGACTTTAGGAAGTTGCTTTATCAATAAGAAAGCTAGTATCAGACCTCCCAACATCCATTTAATACACATTGCACTTCGCATCCAGTAATATGTTCATTTCTGTACCTCTCTTAAAAATAGATTTAAAACAGAAGCGAAGAATAATATCGAATCTTTCCATAAACTTTGTTTTCTTATTTACATTGTAATATTCCATTATACATAAAGACTGCGTTACGATACATTATCTTCATATAGCTTTTTGTAATACATACAGCTTGAAGCTATTAACATCTTAGTTTGGGAACAGAGATATGACCTATAAGACTATTTAAAAACAATTCTAGCCTTAATTTTGCTCTAGTTTGTTTCACTGAAACCATTCTTTGACAAAAAAAAGTCCTCCTTATTGGGGAGGAAAAAACCAACCCATGTTTAAACCACCTCTGGATTTCCTTAAACCACTGAGAAACTTAGAAACCATAATATTTTTTGCATAATTATATAGCCACTTCAAAGGCCTGTTACTTTTAAATTTAGAACATGAATGACAATTGTGACCATATCTTTAAATTATTTTTTTTTTTTGACCTTTTGGTTGTTTTTCAAACATAAAACAATGAAAACGCAATCATTAATCATACATAATCTTTGCACAACTGGGAAGAGTTCCTATTTTATTAGGGAAAAAATGAACATGCACACCCCCCCATTCACAGAGTGAGAACATAAACTACAGCAGCACTTGTCTCAAGTTATGGTGCACATGGTTGCAATATGGGGTATAAAACAAGAGTAGAATTTCCAACATCTGTTAAAACACAAAAAAAACTTATTGTACAAAAAGTCATTCACATTCTTTGCAATGAAGTAAGGAATCAGCTGTTCAGCTTTCTGGACTCTCCAGCCGGCAAACTCCTCCTTCTATTGCTACGGACTGTCCTGCCACGGCTCCAGGAGGAAGTCTTGAAATGTGAGTCTGTGGAAAAGTCAAGAGAGTATTATCGAGTGAGAAGAGAGGCAAAATTAAGCAGGACACAAAGCAAGTTTGTAAGTATTGAACAATTAAGCTGCTCCATCACTGAAGTCTGAGGGCAAACTACAAAGCAACTTGAAAAGCTGCAAACAACCAGGATTCTTTTTTTATTTTGTTTGCGTTAATGTTTAACACATGAAGAGAAGGACCATGACAGATGTGTAGAAAAGGTAAACTGGATGACCCAGTGCACTGAACGTGGAAGAAAGGAATATCTAGCGTGAAGACAAAAGAAAAATAACTGTGGCATTCCATGGTTTGTAAGTCTATTTCTTAGGGAGAGTCAAAAAAGTTTAGTACTGCATACAGAAATATACCTTACAGAAATCTTAGACACAATAAACTATGTGATGGAGATAAACTAATGCTTCAGAGCATAAGGCAACTGCGATGATCAGGATGCGAAGAAGAAATTTCTCTGCATAAAATACCTACTTGTCCACCCAAAAAAACCCAAAGACTTCCTCTAAAATATTTGTTGCCAACTGTCAAATAAATAGACCCAAAGAGCAGTTGTGTTTGTGTCAACAGGCATCTTTTCCATGGCGAAGTTTTAAAAGCAGGCCTTTGAGATGGCGCTGTAATATTTCAGCCAAAAAGTAAAAGCCAGAAAGTGGGCGCGTGTGTTTGCATACACAAAACTTCAGCTTGTAACTCTATTGTAACTCAGTGACACTAAAAATCTGTTAAAGATTCTTTGAATTCTGAGGTGCATTTTATTACTGATGGGCAAAAGCACTGACTTATGAAAAGGTACTTTGACTTATTGTTAAAAGTAATGACTTTTTTTCCCCCTTGCACATGTTTTTATGCTGTGAAAACTGCTTATGTTTTCATCCACACTGTTGATTTTGAGCTACAACAAGAGCTGTTTACAGATATATCAATTGCTTTCACATAGGGCCAAGTGGCTAAAGCAGTCTTTAAACAGAACAACAAAAGGAGTCAGAAGCACGTTTCTACAAACTTCACTGTTTCCTACTTTTGGAGCTGCTGAGTGGGCTCTGGTAAAACATAAAAAAGAGCCTTAGAGGAAACTCCAAAATGCAATAGGGTTGATAACAGCATTTCCACAGGCTTGAGGCACAAAGTGGCAATGCCAGGGACTCACCAGGTCGAGCTACGCTCCAGCCATCCCTCCCACCGAAGCAGGAGTGCTGGCCTTCATTCCCCTCATGAGTTACAAGTTTCACCAAGTGATTCATTAATGCTCAGACAATATAACACTTAAACAATTATTAAATTAGGAACTAGAAATGATTCCTACTACGACACAAAGCTCACAACATAGAAGTTACTGGCATTTAGAAATTACAGCTTCCTCTAAGTGCAGCCAACCACATATTTTTTTGTATGTATATTATCCCACTTAAAAGATTTAAGTGCTGCAAAATGTATAACTTGCAATGAGGCAATGGGTTGTGACAAAAAGTATAGATGTAAAAGTTCAGTAAGAATAACTTGCATCAATCGAGCACAGAGTGACTTTAGACTGTAACCACAACTCATCGCATCGAAGAGCCATTTTGTATCTCAGAGGCAGCTTCTTTTAATTCCTTTCTTGATAAGGGTATCCTGGTGTCTGCTCTTAGGTGGTCTTGTTTTCAGTTAAATTACAGAATGAGATTTAATTAAAAACATTTAAAGGTTTTCATTTTACTGCTAAAACTTTGATCTCTGGCCTTCCTGCTTGATACATGAACATCTTCCTACTTTCAGAACAATTTTGGGTACAACTGTGATTTACCACTTCAAGAAGAAAAGATTCTTTTCAAATCTGTTACAGTTTCCCCCAAAATGTAGCTGACAATTTTTGAGGATGTTATTTTGTAAGTTTAAAGGTGGGGGGCGGGGGGGAAGGAAGAAAAACAAGTGCAAGAGGGAAGTTTTTTATTTTATGACTGACAGACCCAAGACATTTTTCCAGGTCTGTGAAAACTTCCAAATGAAGAGTGGGATATGATGACAGCGTAAAAGCAGCATTGTTCGACGGGCACAGTAACAAATTTCCTCAGTGGAAGAATGCCACTGGCTGTTTAGTGAGATACTGCAATCAAAGCAAACCAGTGGTTCACTCTAAGGCAGGCATTATTTGTAAGTGAGATTGCTTATACCATGATCAATCAGAAGTATTAGCAGATCATTGTAGCAATACAATAAAAAGGACAGAGGCCCAAGGATGCTGCCAAGAGGCGTAAGAGGAAGCTAGCTACTAACAGAAGTATTAGCACTATCATGATTATCATGAATCTTATAATCAAATTTTTTCATTATAACTACAACAGACCTGATTTGTGTAAATTAGTTTTCTGACCCAAGTTATGAACTAACCTTTTGCATAGGCTTGATTTATCCCACAACCCAAAGTTACATGCCTAACAGACCCTTATGTAATTGCAGGAGCAAAATGTGAGGCTTCATTGAACCCACATGAAATTTATAGATCCTATTATTTTAAAAAGTTAGTTAAGCATAATATCCTAGTAAGTTTTTGAGCAAGGAAAGGAAAATATACAAGAGGGGATAAGCAGATAGTCAATATCTGTCAATACATTATCAAGTAGCTATGCTTAAATAGCTGTCCAAAACACATTTCATATACAAAAACTCATTTCCTATAAAAGGAAGAACACATTTCCCATACAAAAGACCCCAAACCACTATACACTAGCATCTGTACATTTCCATTTACAGAAACACCCAAACCACATATAACAAAATCTTTCTTAAAGCCTTTACTTGCATCCTGTTTATTTGCATACTTTATATGACAGAGCAAACACAGATGCTGTTTTACACTGACTACTACTTATTACTTTCACCAATGGCTGCCTTATGTAGAACAAAAGTGAGACAGATCTAAGATGATAGTGTTTAAAATATGTTACCTAATAAGTAATATGAAAGGATAACATTGCCATGTCAAGACAACTTCAGACAAACTCCCAAGTGAATTCTTACAATTATATCTCCCTTGTTCTTAGCCATAAGAACAAACTCTAGTAAATAAAAAGAAAGATCAAAGAACATTTAATATTTTTAAATGCAACCACAGAACTTATTTGTACAGTTTGTTACATTTTTATATCCCAACATCATATTTTACATTAAGTCCAGATTGTACAGTGGATTAGGTTTAGATTTTAAAAACAGAAAAATAAAAAGCAAACAAAAAAGAACAACACTGGAAAGCTTTTAATTGAATTCGATTAGTCCATCAACTTTAAAAGTTGAATGAACCCACATCTGGGGGAAATTGTGCCTGGGAGCACAAAAACAGGAAAAGAAAAAGTTTTCCTGAATTAATCTTCCACTCAGCTTCATGGAAGCCTCTCTTTGAGGAAGCCATACGCCAAGGCAAGGTAGATTAAGAATAACGGGGCTATCCATATCTTCAGCTCGATAAATAGAAATTTTGCTGTCCCTGAGAATATTCTGATTTGATTTGCTTTCCTAGAGAAAAGTGAGGTTGGTGAGGGCCTAATAGGAGCAGAGGTCCTGACAGCTAGGAAACCAGTTAGTCACCACAGATCTTTGTCTGCAGCTTAAAGGAGGAACCTCATGCCCATAGGTCAAAAGAAAAAAAGGTAAATGCTAGATTAAATACTTGATTTTGCTTCCCACCCCTCCACAAAGCACAGACAAGCTAACCAACCTTCAGACACTGATTCTTGCCCCGTGTACTTGCCATCCAAACACACAACTTTTCCCTCTTTTCCTCCTAACCAAACCAACCACAGAGCAACCAACTCCCCCAACCCCAGTGCTGCAGCCACTGCCCACGGAACATTACTCTCTCTCAGTCCCTTTTGATGCACACTGGAAAGCTTCCTACTACCCTTCAAGTCCAAAACTAATAGGTCTTTCTGCCCTGGAATAAGTGTTAGCTGCTACAGGGACAATATATGGTTTCATCTTTTCGTCATGCAGATTTGATCTACTTTACAAGTTACCTATTTTTAGTATACCTTTTTTTAAAAAAAAAAAAAAAAAAAAAATCCCACAAGTTGTGCCAAGACTTACTTTACTTCATGTCTCATAGACACAGATTCTGAAATAACCTTGAGACCAATAAAAAAAGACTTTTTTAGTCTTCAAAGAACTAGACTCCTCCTTGTATTAACATACAAGTATTAGTTTGTCACAACAGCTTCATTTTTTTTCATTAAAAGCATAAATACAATGTAAAATTAATATAAAGTTTAAGCCAAAAGACAGACAGTGCTGCATGAGAAAACTGAAGTCAATCAAACACTGCCAAGAAGACAGAGTACAACTACCAGATGGCAGCACATTCAGTTCTTAAGCAAATCTAGGGAGTACTTCATGTGTTTAGCTTTCTTATTACATGCTCAGGATGTGCTTTGGACAGGATAATTTATAAAACAAACTTTTCCCATTCATCACCCTATTGAGATGAAATACAATGAAAGACCAAGGACATCGTATATTTAATGAAATTGCTTTCTATCACCTTACTCCTTAAAGAAAAGTACCACCAAACCCATATATTCTTTAGAAATTCAGAATCACTCAAGAGGTCAACAAGCTTTATAGCTAGGTACACGCTTTCACCATGAGAACCATCTGGCCACCTATTCTCAATTTATTTTCTAGGCAGTAATAGCCCATTTTGGCAGCAATAGCCATCTTCTGCTGCTCTGTCTCCTGGGAAGCTCCCCTCCAACATGGTTTGAATGTACACCTGCCATATGACTGGAGAAGGTGCCCCGCAAAATACTGGCAACTGCTGCTATCAGAATATCCCATGTGCAACTTGTTTGGTGAAACCTTAAAAAAGAGAAAAAAAAAGAGGGTCTCCAGAATGATTGTCCTTGTGGGCAAAAGACAGACAGACAGACATACCGATGGCATGCTTCTGGCTCTTGGGCACCGAAAATACTGATTCTACATTACAGGTTGCTTAGGAACAGTTTTCCAACCTCAAATTCATTCTATGGGTTAAGTATATTACTATACACTATTTATGTATCTAAAACCATTAATATAATGCATTAGGGAAAAAAATCATATTTTAGGAAAGTTGAAAACTAAAGCATTTTAATCACTCTAAATCATTCATACATGTATTTAGACAGTCTAAAGCCATGTACCAACCAATCACCTATTCAGTTCAGTGTCCCAGGCTTTTGTAGAGGTATTCTAAAATACTGCCACGTATCTTAAAATGTGATTTTTACCATTCTGAATTGCAGGTGCTAAGTCAGGTTATTGCATTAATATTTGCATACCTGGATATACAATCCCATCTTCTCTGCTCCATTCTAAAATAGGTCGGCCAAATATGAGGAGAGTTCCAGAACTACTGGCTTTATGCAAGAACTCAACCCAAAAAAATGAACTTATCTTCCCATCTCAGAGCTCGTAATTTCCATCAAGGTCTATGAGCCAAAT
>VYZW01034687.1:1785-37228 GCA_013401315.1 Balaeniceps rex | reverse complement strand
CAGGATGCAGTTTGCCCTCTTGGCTGCCAGGACACACTGTTGACTCATATTGAGCCTGCTGTTGACCAGCAACCCCAGATCCCTTTCTGCAGGGCTGCTCTTCAGCCACTCCTCTCCCAGTTTATACTTGTGTCCAGCATTACTCCATCCCAGCTGCAGAATCTGCCATTTATTCTTGTTAAATTTCATCCCATTAATCATTACCCGATGCTTCAATCTATCTATATCCCTCTGCAAGGCCTCTTGTCCCTCAAGAGTGTCAACAGTACCTCCCAGTTTGGTATCACCAGCAACCTTGCTAATGGTGCATTCAACTCTTGCATCTAGATCATTGATAAAAATATTGAACAGAACTGGCCCTAGAATTGAACCCTGAGGATCACTGCTGGTCACTGGTTGCCAGCCAGATGTAGCCCCATTCACTACAACCCTTTAAGCCCTGCCCTTCAGCCAGTTCTTCACCCAGCACACCTTGTACCTGCTTGTCTCACAGTCGGACAACTTGTGCAGAAGGATACTGTGAGGGACAGTATCAAAAGCCTTGCTAAAATGCAGAAAACCTACATCCACTGCCTTCCCTTCAGGTGACCTTATCATAGAAGGACATCGTTAGCTAGACATTGAGTTCTCAGGTATACAGCCAAGAGCTGGCTTTGAAATTTGAATTCATTTAACTTATGGGGTACAGAAAGTATGCAATTATAGTTGTACTTGAGTGCTGCTGTAGTAGGACTAGGAACCAAGCTCAGAAGACAGCAGAAAGCAGGGGTAAATACATGTAGTTCACTAGACTAGCAGCTCAGTTTTATCTCTTTTTTTGGGTCCTTTGGCAATAACACTACATCACTATCACAATGCAAACAGCGTTATTGGACACAGTCCAGTGGCACAACTGATTAATACATATCTTCCAGACATGTATCTAAACTTGATGTGAAGATAGAAATGGCAACTCCTCCATTTCTGCTACTGGTTTGATCCACTGGTTAATCAACTACTGCGATAATACTGTGCCTCATTTCCCACTTTAACTTGTCTGGTTTAAATTTCCAGTCAGTTAAACTACAGAGTCTTTAATATCTGATATTTCTTCTCTATGATGGCACTTACACCCAAGGATCAAGTCACTTCTCATTCATTGCTGCACTAATGGAGCCTGGATGGTGACAAAACACACCTCAGACTGAAGCCAGGTCATCATCTGCGGAGTTCAAAGGAGGACTGCTGTTCAAACAAAACCAATTTATTCCTTAGGTGAGAGCAGGTGATCTGTGATAAGCTTAGGAGCCATTTGTCTGACCTGTTGACCAGAATTGAGCCTAATGAGAGCATGTTATTGTGAACTTTCAGAGAGATTTTGGCTCTCTACCACTCTCTGCCAGAATAAGCCCACTGTTACCTAAATTCAGGAAGATTAGTGCATTTTAGTCAAGAATTGGCTCATTTGATACCTGCATACTCCATGAAGTGCAAGGACAGATAAGCGCCTCCTTCTGCTTTATCCTAGCTGGCAGTGGTACATGTCTCCCAGGAGCAGTTCATGGGCGTCCTTCACCCGCTTGTAAATAACGACTTCCGAGAGCACAAAGGGTTCATTCTCCATAATTAAGACCTAATTGAATACCCGCTGAAATCAATGGAAGTTTTTCCACTGACTTCAGTGTGCTTCAGCCTGAGCCCTGAAACCAACAATCATCTGGTGACATTTGTGTTATATTAACCCAGCCTTTAGGAACTATATTGAGGTCTCCAACTCATTTCACATAAGCCACCAAACAGTAATAATTTTCAGACAGTGTCAACCTGACCCAGATTTGAACTGGCAATCTGGAGCTAGAAAGCACTATAATCCATTACTAGCCCCGTGAACCATCTGGTCACAATATCTCAAGCAACTTATATGGTACTTAGTAGCTGAGTAGTTTACTGAGACTTGTAGGGTAAAAAAACAGAATGTGTGTGTGTGTGTATGCATTTAGATATAATTAAGAATTTTTTCTCATCGACAGAAATACTTGTAACTGACATCGATTTTCTGTTCACTTGTACAGACTAGTGTGCAATTAAAGAATTAATTTACAGGTTTTGTACTGGAGTACAATCAGTAGGAAAAAATAAAAGGACCTAGGGTAAAATCCTAATAAAGGCATTGTGACCAACTACAGTCAGGCAACCAGATATTTTTGTAAGAATCTCCAGCGCTATGTGTGTGTGTTTCTTTTGAGTACATAAACACTTAGCCGGATACATTCTTTTTTACAGTTATACAAGGAGCCTGTTTCGCTTTTATAAACTTTTCCCACCAAGAACTGATCTTGCTGGTTACACCCAGAATACACTAATTTCTGCCACCATCTCATGTTTATATTTCACAGACAAGACAATGGATGCAGTTTTCCTCTGTTTTGCACCTTAAACACTCATCTGTATTTAGGTAAAGTGAGCGTCAAAAGCTACTAGGTTAAGGGCTGTTATTTTACATCCATTTTGCAGATGTGTAAATGACTAAAAGATGCAAGCCAGTGAAAAATAAGATCCAGAGGGAGCTTTATATGAGGACATCTTGGACCATAAGTTTGTTCATTAAAGGTCATCTTTCCAAAAAAGTATTCAGTATTGAAATATCAACAATAAAGGTCTTCATATGATTCAATGTATATACTTTAATATTTTAATAATCTCCTTGGTCTCAAAGCCACACTTCATTTAAGCTATATTTTACAGTAGCAGTCAGGGTCAATTTATAGAAGAAAACTCATTAACAATGTGATAGACATATGAATATAAATGCACCACAAGAAACTCAGACTAGAAAAGCACAGACAGAAAGGCAGTGTATTTACTGAAGTCTCACCTTTAAACTGGCTTTTACAAACTTCTTTTACTAGTGTTATAATGACAGTTTGAAATCAAATGCTGGTGCTGCTTGGCAGTGAGAGGGTTTTGCCTAACAGATGAACATGTACCACATATTTTACTAAAAAAATTTAAATAAAGCATGTGAATTTCATCTTATATAAAAGAAGCTCCTAACATTTATCCGAGGTCCTACATTCTCCCTGAGTTCTCCACAGTAATGCCACAGTACACTACACACAGGCTATCCATGAGTACGTAAGAATAAGCTTTTTGATGTGTCTGACTTACAAAATAGTTCAAGTGCTAATATGCTAATTTTTCTATTCATTGTTTCAAGAAACAGCAACAAGAGGTAGGAAATAAGTGTCTTGATTTACCCCTTTACCACTTGTAAGTTCTCTTTGTGGCTAATCAAAGGTACTTGATACTCATCTGCTTAATTCTGCAAATACTATCCACGGCAGCTATCTTGCTTGTTCATTGGCCATCCATCTGCTGATAATGAAAAGATCCACTATATAGCAAGCAAGGTGAGATCTGTAGAGAGAAAAGAAATAGCACTGCAACTAGAATAAATGATGGCAGGGGAAAAACATTTTTGCAGACAAGTCATTCTTCAGGACTTGCTGAAGGAAAGAAGCAACCCCAGACTCAGATGGATTCAGCCTCTGACTCTGAGGTGGCAGAAGGGTAACAACTTTGGGTTACACCTCAAGTACCTGCTCATAAAAAGCAAAAAATATTTGAGTGTGAAAAAAGATTTAAAGATGCCTTGGCATCAAGATAGGATATCATTAGAATGTTTATCTTCTTCCCAGTCAGACCTCATTTTTAACATATCTGAAAGCATAATACATAGTCTTGGTGAAACTACCAAGGCACCAAATAAAATATCCATACACTGGGATATGGTGGGAAAGAAAAAACATATCTTATTAGTTGCTGAAACAAAAATTCTGCTTGAAAATTCTGAGAGCAGTTGATATAGGGAAGCCTCATATTTGATACTCTCATCGATTGCTAATATGCTTCAATTAGCCTTAGTGTGTTTATTTCTGTGATAATATACAGTAGGATATTAAACAGGATCCCTTTATATTACAGCTTTAAAACATATTTAGAAAATCAAGAGAGGGAGAAAAGTAGCATCTTCCTCTTCTTAAGGTTTCTCATTGCTTTAGTACATACATACAAACTCCATATATAGCATTGGGCAAGAACCAAGGTATTTTTCAATATCACTTACTGTAATATTTTGTTTTATCTCCGTTTTTATTATAAAGGCAAGAATAAGACACTTTTAATATAAGGCAAGGATAAGAATTATCCATAGGCAGAACGCCTTTATTCTACAGATAAGCAAATGGTTTACAAATATTAATGAACTGAGTTTCACACCCCTACTGAAATATTTTTTTCTATTGTACAGCAGAGAAAAGAGGCAGAATAACCTGAGATGTCTCACTAAAGGTCACCCAGCAAGCCAATACCCTAACTAGAAATAAAGGCCCTAGATAACCTGACTTCCAGTTATGTATGCTAATCACTAGGCAAACTTCTGCCAGGAGATTGAGAAAATCAGTGAGAGTCATGAGTTCAGCAAACACTGTTGCTTACCAAGGCCTGACTTCTGTGGCATTGCTGCGTCAGTCAGAGTTGCATCCCTGAAGCTATACCACCTGGACCTGTAGCCTTAAAGAGAGCAGTGAAACTAGACTATTGGTGTGTTTTTGTAAAGGAAGATAGCTTTGCCACTTTGGTACCAAACACAAGTTTGCTAATGTAGCTTTATTTAGATTCAAAACACCTTTTCGGTTGTAGTGGGTTGGCCTTGGCTGGTCTCCAGGTGTCCACCAAGCCACTCTATCACGCCCTCCCTCAACAGGCTCAACTTCATTCATAACTCTTCTACCTCCTCCCACCGAGTAGTGCAGAGGGATGGGGAATGGGGGTTGTGGTCAGTTCATAGCACTTGCTTCTGATGCTCCTTCCTCCTTGCACTCTTCCCCTGCTCCAGTGTGGGGTCCCTCCCATGGGAGACAGTCCTTCATGAACTTCTCCAACATGGGTCCTTCCCACAGGCTGCAGTTCTTCAAGAACTGCTCCAGCGTCAGTCCCTTCCACAGGGTGCAGTCCTTCAGGAACAGACTACTCCAGCGTGGGTCCCCGACAGGTTGCAGGTCCTGCCATAAAATCTGCTCCTGTGTGGGCTCCTCTCCACAAGCTGCAGTTCCTGCCAAGAGCCTGCTCCAACGTTGGCTCTCCATGGGCTGCAGCTTCCTTCAGGGCACATCCACCTGCTCTGGCATGGGGTCCTCCATGGGCTGCAGGGTGGATGTCTGTTCCATTGTGGACCTCCATAGGCTGTGTCTGTAAAGACCCATTTTCATGAACGAGTCCTGAACTTGTTTCAGCTCAGTGTTTGTCTGAACTTGTCATGGACAGTAAAACATACTAGGACGCTATCAACAGCTAAGATTTCTCTATCATTCAGTTACCTTGACCCACAATTAAAAACCAGGTATGAATGATATTCTGTGGTTTTTATTTAAGATGCCATACTCAGATCAGTAACACCTGTCTATCTATGTAGATATACAGAATTACTCAAGATAGTCTTTGACCTACCAGAATTAAGCATACAATAAAGCAGTTCAAGATATGTCTACACAAAGGGCTGCCAAAGGTCACATTTCCACTCTGTCCAGTTTCAGAATCATCCGGATACAATTCAGTTCACATCAAGGAACCAGATGTGTATTAAAAGAACATTGTTCCAGCCCTAATTAGCCAAGCTAAGAACAAGCATATGCCAGCCTGGGGTGTGCAGAGTGCTTGTGTTTCTAGGAACGCTTTGAACCCACATAATTGTTCTTCACTGGTCTCCTCCTCAAGCTTTGTCTCTTGAGGCACTCTGGACACCTACCACTAGGGAAACTCAGACTCCTCTGAAATACATTTCACTTTTGACACTGACAGTGATGTTGTTCTATCGGAAAAAACCACAGCCAAAACAGAAAGGAGGAGAGATAGAATCACAGAATCATAGAATCATAGAATGCTTTGCATTGGAAGAGACCTTTAGAGGTCATCTAGTCCAACCCCCCTGCAGTGAGCAGGGACATCATCAACTAGATCAGGTTGCTCAGAGCCCCGTCCAACCTGACCTTGAATGTTTCCAGGGATGGGGCCTCCACTACCTCTCTGGGCAACCTGTTCCAGTGCTTCACCACCCTCAGTGTAAAAAATTTTTTCCTTATATCTAGCCTAAATCTACCCTCCTTTAGTTTAAAACCATTAGTCCTTGTCCTGTCACAACAGGCCTTGCTAAAAAGACTGTCCCCGTCTTTCCTACAGGCCCCCTTTAAGTACTGAAAGGCCGCAATAAGGTCTCCCCACAGCCTTCTCTTCTCCAGGCTGAACAGCCCCAACTCTCTCAGCCTGTCCTCGTAGGAGAGGTGCTCCAGCCCTCGGATCACTTTTGTGGCCCTCTTCTGGACCCGCTCCAACAGGTCCATGTCCTTCTTGTGCTGAGGGCTCCAGAGCTGGACGCACTACTCCAGGTGAGGTCTCACCAGAGCAGAGTAGAGGGGCAGAATCACCTCCCTCGACCTGCTGGCCACGCTTCTTTTGATGCAGCCCAGGATACGGTTGGCCTTCTGGGCTGCAAGCGCACACAGAGGGATAGGACAAAAGCTTTATGAAAAGCTCAAGATTCCAGTTTTTCTAAGTTTTCAGATGTAAGCCTGACCAATTTACACTAATGTCAGTGGAGTTGGTTGATTCTGAGTTCTGGTACCAGGATCTCTATGTCTCTTAAACAGATGAGTTGTCACATTGGGACCTCTGAGATAGAGCTGAGGCAGAGCTCTGAGACAGAGCTCAAAACTGGACTGGACGGCAGAGACCAGTCCTGCAAAATCTGCTACAGAGACAGCTGAACAAGAAACCAGGTTGCCTGAACAAGCCCAGAAAACTGAAGTATGGTGGAAAATTAAATGGGTCTCTGTAAACTGCGTTCTGCATCCATATCTGATGTTGGCAAGCGAATGAGAAATTTGAAAAATTGGAAAAGTTTCTGATTAGAGGTTAGATGATCACAGTGGTCCTTTCTGGCTTTAATCTTTGACTCCATGAATAAACAATGAGAGCATTTAGAGTGCGGAGGGAAACAGGGAAACCTTATCAGCAGGTGCTCAGTTGGGTTAGCAATAATATTCACTGCTGGATATCCTTGCTGGTCGGTGTCCACTGTTAATTGGATGGTGCTGAGAACACAAGGATGGGCAAAAAATGATCACATTTCCCTTGGAAGCCTGTGGAGGGCTATCACCCATTGCAACTGGGGCACTAGGAAACTTTTAGCAGAGTTGACAGCCAGGGCTCTCAGTTGACAGCTTCTGTGTTTGAGGGAATTAGTGGAGATGGGTGAGTGCTTTTTTGGGAGTCTGAGGGAAAAAGGTGAATGGTACTTTAGGGAAAGCTGTGAGAAATGTGTTTTTGCTGTTGATGCTTACTATGCTTGTGGCTGCAGTACATGTGCCTATTTATTATAGTGCATTTAAATGATTAAGCAAACTGTATAGCTATACAATTATTACGCAAAGGTCATTGCACTGAGGATGACTTTTAGGATCCATGAATACTGAAATGTAAGTCCACTTAAGCATTCACTTATTTTCACAGTGATCTCTGTTCCTCTTGACGATGAACTAAAAAATTCCATTTATGTAAAGGCATGGTCCTCTTGCAGGTCCAGTCCTTGCACAGGAATCACAGTAATGATGAAAGAAATGTGAAATGGGAGGGAAAGCTCTTTCTTTCAAAAAGTTGATTCCATTTGTATGTACTTTTTGAAGTAACATGCAGTATGTCTTTAAGCAAATAGTATTGGTATGGGATTTCCCTATGTAATTTGCTTGTGCAAGACTGATGTTTTATAGGGAAATTAAAAGATAAAGAGAAGGGTTAAAACAAAAAGGGAGTGTATTACATTCCTTTTTGGCATAAGACTGCAGCCAGATTGACTCTCTGAGCATCTATTTTTCAAAAAGCCTCCTGCAGTATTGGCCTAAGCATCCTCTGAACTAGGATATGTGCAACATGTAGAGAAAGAGCAGCATCTGCTTAGTTTTCATATCATCCCTCATCAAAATAATTTAAAAAGCTATTTTCCAGGATTAAAGGGTTTATTTCAAATAATGGTATTAATGAACAAAAGATACAGTTTGAATCTTCCATCATCATTTCAACAAAAGTACTTACCCAAATGAGGTGAAAACACTTCCCTTTGATTCCATCAAAGCCTTTTCTTAGTGTCATATTGACCACTTTATCTTGGGTTCTGCGTATCACACTAGCTGAGATTTAGCTTTCACAGTTAAGCATTGTAATACCTTTGTGAGTTTGTCTATAAACAAATGACTAGACACCTTCGGTTGTTAAGGTCAATGTTATGATTAACGAGCGTAAAAATCCTCCTAGGAAAAGTACTATCCGACTTTGGAACTGAACATTAAAGGACCAATGTATACAGAGGGTTAATGGAAAAGAAACAAAACTTACACTGCCTTCACAGTATTGCTAGCTGCATTTATGGTAGGATTTTTCTTCTTTAACTCACCCCTAATAAAACTCCAATGGGGGGAGTAACTTTCTGTGGGAAAATAAGGTAGATCCAGTATAGCACACATTTAAGTAGCTTTAGCTTGAGGATTACCCATAGCCTGTTTCCCATAAATGTGTTGAATTTCAGGTTTGAGTTTTATTAAGCAATACATCAGTTATAAGTTCCAATTTATTAAGAAGTAATACATCAAAATATAATAAAATAAAGTCTTAGCTAACAACTATGTGATTACTCAGCTACTTACTGCACTGGATACTTGATTTTATATATATGTAATCATGGGTAGCGCCAGTCAACTCTGGCAAAAATGCCAATGTATTGAAATTGTAACTTTTCACAGAAGTGTACTATTTCAGATGAAACTTTCATTGAGAAAGGTTTCTTTGCTCCAGGACAGAATTTCTGATCAAAATAGGAGAGGGAGACAGGAAAGAGGATAGCCTAGTGGTTATAACAGCCACGAAAATCCAAGTCCCTTAAAAAGATCCAAGTCAGCAGTCTGGTTCTCTTGCAGTCCAGGTTCCCTGCTGGAGCACTCTAATCCCATATCCTCTCTCTCATCTTCAAAAAGTTGTGGTTTTATCTTGTGCAATAAGAAAAGTTTTGAAGTTTCACCAAACTGCAAAGCTGTTTCTCACACTACCCTATTGCTTCCTTATAATTTTGTAAAGAAAGCTTTGTAAAATTAAGAGTCCTGAGACCAACAAGGAGTTAAACTAAAAATAGTTGTATGTATGAAATTAAGTATCCGCTTATTAAAACAGAAATTTAGTTGTCAGACAATGGTGTATCATAGCAATGCATACTTCAGTACACACCTAACTGTTGTACCCAGTTTTCCATGAAGACAGGTATTACAATTCTTATGTTTGTTAGTTGCCCAACATTAATTTATACACCAAACATTAGCTAATTAAAAAGAAGACTCATATTATTAAGATGTATCACTCCTGTGACAGAGATCAGTATTTAAGCAAAATTATTCTTTCTCTCCGTTAGGCTATGTCTAGAAAATTCATGACAACTTTCAGAATTCATGTCTTCGTAAAAATTGTGTTTCCCATGACATGTTTTAATTATTATTTTTGTATAAAGCTTAATTCTATAGTTCAGTACAAGGCAATTCAAAAATCCAGATTATTTTTCTTTTTCAAACTTACTGGGAGTTTGCTGCTAGTAGAACAAAAGAAGCTGGAGGAGAAGAGACAAGCAGAGACCTGCCGTTTCCCATCTGAAGCCTACAATGGAAATTGAGCCCCCATGCTGGATAACTGCTAACGAAATGTATTACTCAGCAGGTACAGATTCTTTAAAAAAACAAACCAAAAAAAAAAATCAAAAAGTAAAAAAAAAAAAAGGAAAACAATCACCATATTGGCACAAAAATAACTTCTTTTTGATTTACATAATCTGCTGGTACATCACTATCGCTGCCCTTCATCATACGATTAGTAAATTATAACTATGACTAAAGTTGTCATTAAAAATTACAGCAAAGGACAAGGCATATCAAAGGAAAGCAGAAATATGGTTTGATCAGAAAACTGGGAAAGGTAGGGGGTAGGGCTGGGAACATGGGTGACACCAATTATTTTTCTATTGCTATTCCAATTTAGAATTCAGCTAGTCAATAAAATAGCTCTAACCACAGAAGCTCATCTCTACATTGAAGACCAGATATTCATAACGCGTCTCAGACATGCCTCTAGCTTTTCCCTCTTTACAGTATCAAATTTATGACTGGGCTTAGTATACCCTTCTTGATACAAACACTGTTTCTCTTTTATCCTGTTGACATATTGAAGGCAGACAATCCTAACTTGTTTCTTTGCCTTGAATAATTAACAGCCCTCGTACAACTTCCAAAAGCATCTTTCAAAACAAAACTATATTTTCTGTGATGTTGCAATTACTAGCCATCAATGAAGAATCTATAGGAAAACTATATAAAATATTTAAATTGGAATTAAAATTGAAAGAGTAGGCTAGGTATATATTTAGTCTTATGCTTCAATAATTTATTATAATTGCAGTAATGTAACAGGGGAGCTGCTACTGAAAACATAGCTGTAGAATTACTGCTAGAAAGTAGCAAAAGTTTATGTAAAAAATATGTTTCTTAAATATAAATAAAATGAAGAAAAAGAAATTGTAAATGTTATTTATAGTTATATATATATATAGATATAGATATATATAGCCCCAGCTCTTACAATGTTTCATTGCAAGCAATGTGACTGAAATCAGATGGTCCAAAAGAAAGGTGGTGACTGTGTTTCCTTTCAGAGAAAAGTCATTTATCTCACAATTTCGGGTGAGGCCTCTGCTCGCAGATCCCTCAGGAGCTGGGTGAAGCCCAGGGAAAGGCAGGATGAAGTGGCTGCGAGCTCCAGCCCAGAGGCAGGAAAACCACCTGCAGCTCTGCAGCTGTGACACTCCCCCAAAATGTTCCTGCTGTCCCCACACTGCACCTGGCACACATCCGAACCCGGGACTGCAGACTGACCCTTTCAGGAGAGCTGTGGCTGCCTGCCTCCTGCACCAGGGAACTGTCACTGGAGGAACAGAGGAGAGCAAGAAGAAATGAAAGGATGGGGTAAAAGAGCAGGTGTGAAAGGACAGTCAGTAAAACAAAAGCAAAGGCCAGAAAGCAGAGCTTAGCCCTTTTGTTTAGCATAAATGGGCAAGAGCAAAGCTGAATCACCTTTCTCTTCTGTCCAGCAGTCACAGGCAGAAAATCAGGTGGAAAACACAACTGTGCTGGGATGATACTAGCTTTCTGGACAAACATTACATGAAAGGTCACACAGCTCTGGATGTGTCTTCACTGAAAAATCTCTGTTTTTGTCTCATGTAATGAATGCACACTAGTTGTCCTGAGGTAAATACATAACGATGGTACAGTACTGGAGTTTTAAACACAAACTGTATCCAAATCATACACACACATACAGATGTGGTAAAACTAAATGGACCCTGATATCTTCCTCAGACAATGTTGCCTTGAAGCTAAACACTTACCACAGGGATAAAATGCATTATTCAAGGAACTGGAGAAGGGTTGTATTTAGGCTGTGTTCTGTGTCGAATGCACCAAAATTCATGCTGAGGCCACTTGCTCACTCTGAGGGAGGAAGAGCGAGGACCTGGGGAGAGGCACCATCAGGTGTCAGCAGGCAGTGATTCCAGTGTTCAGGGAGATGCGCAGCACCGGAGACTGGCTCATCTTTATCTAGCCTCTCACTTCCACCGCCAGAGTAATTACTGAAGTAAAAGGGGATGTTGTCAAACTTATGGCTATTCAACAGAGATCAGAATTTTGCCCAAACTTCCACACCGTTCAGAGGAAGCTAAATAAGGTCTGTAGCCCTTTCTGAAACCACAGAGAAGTTAACTCACTCAGCTGACTTCTTCCTAGTGCCAAACTGAAGATCTGAAAACTGAAACAAAAAAATAGTCCTACAAAATAGCTGTCTTCAAAATAATCCCTACACCCAAACATTTTTAAAACAAAGCAAAATAACTTGCAGAGCAGGAAGCCATCAGCAGCTCATTCTCACTCTGCAGTGGTATGATTGGCAGCTCTAACTGAGAACACACACCAAAAGAAACATCTGTAGACCCAATGCAAGGAAAGCAGCAGGGGGAAGAAGAAGAAGCCTGGTTTCAACTCAGCTTGAAGTGACTGTGAGACAGCACCAGGACAGAGTTTGAGCTGGAAAGAGGAGGTGTCAGTTTTCCTTAGGGAGCTCATACTCAGCCTTAGAAAGCATCTACACTTTCTGTCTGGGACTGAAAAAGTACTTGGTTTCAACTGGTCTCCTAAGGAAATAAAGTTTACCTGGTTTGTATGTCTGACTTCCACCTCCCCTCAGTAACTCGTGAATCATTTTGCTTGCTTAAGCTACCTCTGAGGCAGTGTTAGAGGTATCAAGGATATTAAGTTCCTTGAAGCATCACAGAAGTACACAGCCAGGTGGAGGAGAGAGACTTGTCTGAGTCCCCACAACAGGGACTGGCAGGAGCTCAGGTATCATTTGGACACCAAAGCAGCCAAAGAGACAAAGGTCTTAGGAGTACTCCAGCCATAGGAAAGTTCAGCGCTTGTCTCTCCTATTAGCTATCCAACAAAACAAAAATGAACAGATCACCACAGAAAACCACACTGCATATTTTTTGCCGTTGCTAAAGTGTGGGTTTTTTTCCCAGAAAGCCCTTCGAAGCTTTAGAGCTGGCAATCCTCCCTGCCACGTAAGCCTGACGAAACACCTTGCAAATTCTATAAACCATAATAATTTATTTTCTCCAGTTAGTTGTTCCAAAGCAGGAATTGACATTAAATGTACACATTTCAAAATTTCGTATTAGGCAAGCCTAATCTATATATATTTACACAAAATGTAATGAGTTCCACAGCCCCAAGGGTTACATACTCCATAGACTTAGTTGCAGTAATTATTTATATTAAGAAGATCTCTTCTCAGCCATAAAGACTAGAAATAACTCAGGTTCTGTTCAAAACTTTCTAAGCTCTACAAAACAGCTTCATGACCCTAAAGTCAAAAAGGGTTAAAAAGTACAAATACACAAAGAAAAATCCCTACAGTTTCAGAGATTAGTTCAAATGACATTACACTGAAATCTGTAACTTCTCCCAGCACTTCAGCAGTGCTTCTCCCAGAACAAGCAATAGTGATTGTATTTTAAAGTACTGTACTTTTCCAAAATATAGCTTAAATAAGAAATTCAACATGAAATTACAAGTTTACAAATTTCTTACCTGGACCTATTTGAGGCAAGCGATAGAAAAGAACAGCTAGTTATTTTTTCTCTTACTACTTTATACGGCATTATGCAAGAATAATTTCCCTAGATTATCATAATTAAGCAATACAGATTGTACTTTTGTTTCAGCAATAAATATTTTCACATTTCCATTTGCACCAATAAGTAGCTCAAGAAATATTTACATTCTTTGCACTGTGCCATGTAAAAGCTATAACGAGGGTAAAACAAATTGTTGGGATCTCTTTTTAGAGCAATAAAAGCTGACAATATTGTTAAACAAAAGGTACAATGTTCTAGTAGCACTTACAGAAATCCAGACTAAAATTTTGAAATGCCTCTCTGGGTTTTGGGTGCCCAATTTGCACAACTGTAAAGAGACATGAACTGTCAGTCTTGCATTTTGAAAATGCACACTTACTAGGTAGATACCTCAGCTTTGCACATCCAAAAATGTTTATTATAAAACAACGGGAATTGCCAATAATCCTGACCCTATACTGTGCATTACCTGTACATAATACTCTAATGTGGAAAAAACAAAACAAAACAAAAAAATGTTTTCTCGTATATTTTACTTATTTTGCTGATAGGCGAAATTTGTCATCCCTCTTGCTTATAACTATTTTCGGCTTTGATTTTTCACTTAAGTAGATAACGTTTTCCTGTATCCTTTTAATGACCTATTCTAGGATGTGATTTTTGGTTGGGATCATTAATATAATGTAAAGAGCAGAGCAAAGGTATTCCCCTAACCAAATTCATGCTTTCAACCTGTTTTTCTAACGTATGTGTTCTAATAAATATGGGTTTGCTCCTGAAAATACACTTGTTCACTTAGCAAGTCTATTATTATTAAACATCTATTAAAAAGGTAATTGAGCTACTTGTGTTTTCTTACCTTTTCCCTTTTTCCTTTTTTTTCACAGATCACCTTAGAAAATGGCAGAAAGCGTTACTTCTTTTGACTCAAATGGTCAAGCAAAATATGCAGTCTTCCAAGAGAAGCTGATAACAAAATCAGGCACTATTCTTTATTTACAGAAAATACATCCCTTTTCCACAACAAAATTAATGCCAAAATAGCAGAGAGACTTTTTCTTGGCTTACAGATTCAGGTCTTTTCAGCCAACCCCTTGCCAAAAGCTTTCCTTTCTCATTTTTTCCTCAAGACCACACTATAAGAGCTTTCTCTCTGTGCCCCTGTTGTGCTTAGCTGCTTCTCTGTCTCACACAAAGCTGGCTTCACATCAGTTCCTTGTCTCTGTATTTTTTACAAAATCCTTGAAGAAAGACATCCAACTGAATGGCCTGGCTCATTGTCCAAATTTCTGTGTGGGTAATGGTTTTCTGTTGTTTACCAAAACGGCATTTCATTTTTCCTTTATCTACTCTAAATAAAAGGTGGTTTTAAAAAGGTAGTTCAATGCACCCACATCCTTTCTCCTCCTTCCCCAATATTAATTTCATCCTTTGCCTTCATAGAAAAAAAAAAATAGCAATTTCCCCTACGGCGTGATGAGAAAGAAAGTCACAATTTCCAGATGATACAAATTAAATATGGATATAATTGCATGGGGTTTTTTATATCAGGGCAATTTTACCTCAGCCCAAATTGGTTTTGTGGCTGTCCAAGTCTGCCTCACTGCTTCCCACCCAATTTGCTTTCAACCACCTAGGATGGGCATCTTTCACTGAGCCCCTGAGGAATGTCTATTGTTGCTATGAATTCTGCTGACTGAGACAGGTCTTACTCATTTTGTTCTAATGGAAAATTCGTCTCTGTCACAGGAGTATCCTGCCATCAGTCTGTGCTGAGAACTCGCATCGACATCAATGGGATCTTCGCGTGCATTGTGCAGGTAGGGTATCACCATCATTATTTATTAAACACTAATGGAGTCCCAGACCCAGATCATTAAAAGTTACAGTCGAGATGCAGTCATTATAAAATCAGTGATTCTTTAGGAGTGGTGGTATTTTCTTTTATTCTCTGGTTCTTTGCTGTGTTTCCAGTATATTTAACATGAGAAGTGGTTGGTTTTTTGCTTCAACACTAGTCTAAGTGCGACAGTGAACTACTGAAACTATTTGGGCAACCAACTAGAAAAAAACTGTATTACAATGAGTCTTCTAGAAGATGACCTGCATTAAAGGCAGAGTCAAGTCAGTCCTGTGGTGATATCTGTACTTGTTTGATAGGGATCAAAATTTATATTTTGTCTTGTATATCTCATATTGACCTCTACTAGGATTATACAGTGTTCTGATCAACTCACCAAAGTCTTTCAAGACAACCAGACTAAATAAACTAACGTTTATTTTATTAATCTCATAAAATTTATCCACCTAGCCATCTTTTACAAATCATGATTTTTTTTTCCTCTTGTTGTTTCCTTCCATTTAAAAAACAAATCAGTCTGTGAAGCTCCTGATTTGTCCTCAGTTTTTTGTACTTCACTTGGTGATCACAGGACTTGACTAAGGTGAAGACAGCACCTCGTGATGTTGAATTATTTCAAAGACTGTTTAGTCCAGAAATTAGTCTCCTGAAGCACCGAGCTCTTGTAGAGTCTTAGCACATTGCTTTTGATCCAGCCAGATCTACTTTTTCTTGTCCTGTTATTAATACGGAAAACCAGACCTGAGGCCTTATTTTGTGCTATTGATCACATTTTGCACCACAAATCACTCCTTCTGCACAATACTTCAGCTGCCTCTTGTGAGGAATTCAGGGAGTAGAGTGAATTTCTAATCAGCTGCGACTGTTCAGTGCTATGGCTGGTAATTACGCTACCAGTGCCTGTATCTGCAAGTGTTATACATTTGTATTTGCTTCTTGCTGAGATCACACAGTTGGGAAAGCAATCATGCTCCATTACTCCTGGTTTTGACTCTTGGCCCATATGGCTGCTCGCGGACGGTCTTTCAGTGCTTTGCTTCATTTATAGTTAACATGGTTAATGACTCTTTGCTTTCTGCAAGTCTCCTGATCTGCTGAAATTTGCAGCTGTTCTTTGTTAGCAGAAGTGATGAAAGCTTTCCCTCTCTTACATTGCAGATTTCTGTTCTACCTAGTGATAACTAGACTAGCACTCTTTTTTGGGATGTGAGGAAGAGAAAGATGAAGCAAGTGGTTGCCCTTTTACTACCAGCAATTTTATCTCAGAATGGATTATATGAGAGGCCTCAGTCTGGCTTCAGGGAGTACCACAGTCCTGGGATTGCTTTACTTAAGGTCACAAATGATTTATCACCAGCTGCTGATTCAAGTTAAATTACAGTACTCCTGCTGATGGATCTTTCTGCTGCCTTCGATACAGTAGATCTTGGAACTTTGCTGAATCGTTTGAAGGAATTGCTTAGATTATGAAGCGCTATCCTGGATCGGTATCATTCAGAATTGATGGTGTATTATCAGGTTGTAACTTGGCAATTGTGGATCAAGTTCTGCCTCACTGGTCACATTGCTCCTCAGAATATAATATCCTATAATTCTCTCTCTTTTTTATTTGCTACAGATGCGGACAGAATTCTCTAGCAGCATAATATTCATTTTCACTGCAACACAAACAACATATAGATGTATTTGTCTTTTACAGTTTAGCTTCTTGCTGCAGTTTGGACCATATCTGTTTGTTTTACCAAAGCGTGATCTTGGAGGGTCACAAATGGTTTGAAACCAAACTGAGATAAAATATAATTGCTTTTGGCAAATCCTCTCTGTCTACTAGGTGGTTCTTTCTAGGCAACCAAAACTATCTATGCATATCTAAAGTATGCATCTGGAGCTGGTCAGAACATTTCCATTAAATGAAATCTCATCAAAATAGGCTGCTTTGTCACAGCCAAAACATTTTGCAGAAAACATATCTCTTTAGGTGAAGGTTTAATCAGGAAGGTATTCAAGATTCAAGGCTATTGGTCACTTCTGATGGCAGAGACAGAGAAAGCATGCAGCCCAGTTTGAAAACCCAAGATTTTTCATCTCAAACCAATCATTTCAGAAAAACATTCAAGAGGTTCTGGTTTTGTTCCCATGCCAACTGAAAACAGTGTTGACACCACAAAAGCTGCCATGAAACAGAACTGCCATCCTCTGAAAGGGATGCTCGGAAAAGCTGTACCTGCATCATCACATCAGCTGTGCAGTCCTCCTCCACAGAGCACCACATGTAGGTTACGGTGAGTTCAGAAGCTGGAGGGCTGGAACGGCATGGGGCTCTGACATGGTAATTGGCAGTTCGCCACTGGTCTTTCGCTGCCTGGGAAATTGTAACCAACAGGAACATCTGCTTTGTGATGAGAGATTCAGGGAGAAACACTTTGCATCCCTGAAAAAATAATTCCTAGTCAGAGAAGAGATAAAAGTTCAAAACCTAGTATTTTCCAGAAATTAAGATCTGGAGGAAAATTATGTGGTCAATCAGCATGCACCAGTACTTATAAATTTTAAATATGTTTTTTGATATTCCAAAGGTTTTTAACTGCTTAATTAAAGTTTTAAAACTTCTTGTTACAAACTTTTAAGTGAGAGATATCAGCATATAAAAATGCTTAATCTCTACCAACCTTTACAATTTGCCATCCTTTAGCATTTATTCTTATAGATTTTTCTGTTTCCTAATCTCAAGGGTAAGCCCAGTGGAATTCTGTCAAAGAGAACAGACGCTTGTCTCCAGGAGAGGGGTCTAGCCATGACTCATTTACCCAAGCTCTGGACAAATGGGACTCTTCAGACACATTTCTGTTTCTACTGCTCTTCATGGAGCCTGTCTCGGTGAGCCTGGTGATCACCCTGCAAGACACATCACCCTCCCCGAGCCCTGCAGCCCCAAACACGGACCTTGTGAATCTATGGGCCAGGGCCGGGCACCGCAGGGTGCTGGGACTGTGCAGCACTGCCATGCTTCAGGAGCTGCAGCTCCGTGTCTGGAAACCCAGCACCATCTGTTTCAATAGACCTCTGAGATCTTCAGGTCAAGCGCTCACCTTCAAGCAGAGGAGCGCGTCTGCTTCCCAGTGTTTTAGGCAGATTTATCTCCTTTAGAAATGGCGGGGAGTGCTTTTAGCAAGGCCACTTCAAGATCAGCCAGTGAACAAGAGACCTGCGCAGCAGACAAGGGTGGATGCAATCACAGTTTGAACAGCAGAGCTGATTGCTTCCCCGGACTGGTGCACGCTCTTCAGGCATGGACATACGGATGTCCTTTATGCCCCCATGCAGGGTCAGTTCCCTGTGGGAAACTGAGGCACTTCCCTGTGGGACACAAGGGCATGTTGGAAGAAGGGCAGGAAAACCCCTTAATGCCTATCCTGCACCCTTCCCCAGGCTGGGTAGAAAGTGTGCAGGTGTTTTGTTTTGTTGTAAACTGCTCGGTAACAAAAATTTCTGTATATTGGATTAAATCACGTAAATAATTGCCATTTGGAGTGTGTCACACAACGTACAGCAACAGGCAAACAGTTTTCTGAATAATTTGCTAAAACAAACATTGCAGAGGAATGGAAAAATATTTTATCTTTACATACACTAGGTAAAACGCCACCCCCACATAGCTGCTGATGGCCACCAAATGCACAGTTCTGCTTTGCATTAACCACAGTCTACAGGGTCAACTGGTTGTTACACACTGGAAAAACATTGCTGATTCCTCATTATAACTCGGTGCATTAACGCTAGCAGTCCGCCACTAATCTCCAATTATCCCCATTGCTCAGCACTGGATCTTGAAAGGATTAGGAACATGAAAAACAAACTAAAACAAATTGCACTAAAATATTTAAATAAAATGATCAAGGAATTCATAAGACTATTAAAATACTGCAGGGGAAATATCTCTAATGCATTTCTAAAAATTCTTGCAGTGGCTTTATTCTTCATTCTTTACTTTATCTCGACTGTTGCACAGTCCTGAAGATCCTCATATTTTTCTGCCTGATTGTATACAAGGCGCTGCAGAGTCCACACCTAGTTTTAGATTTCTTGATGTCAATCAATTCCTTCTTGTAGATCCAGAGAACACTTCCCACACCTACTACACTATGAAATGTAACAAGTGCCAATAGCAATGTGCTACACTTAATTAACAAACATTTGTATTCTACTTTACAATAATTTAAGTAAGCATAGCTTAAACAAACAAAAACTGTATAGGGGGACAGCCATATTAGGTTTATTCTAAATATTGGATTATTAGACTAGCTATAGTAATAGTCCAGAATATTTTGGAAACTAAAAGCTCCCTTCTCCCACAACATTTAAATATCATTCTTTACCAGGTTGAACATGCACTTTCTTTTGTAAAAAAACAAAGGAGTTAAAATCTACATTAGTGAAAAAGCAAGCATCTACTGGATCTTTTTTTTGCTACATGTATGTAGAAATAAACAAGAAATCATTTTGATTCTATGAAATTAACAGCAACCTGACATGATGTGAATCAACAGGAAGAAACCTTTTTATTGGAGATAGTTCCTTACCCACCAAGAACAAATTGGCTATAGTAAATATATTTTCCCTATATACAAACCTTACTCTTACTTTTACTACATGATGGGAATAAGTCCATTAATATCAGGATGCATGGGCTTAGTCCTGTCAAAAACTGGGAGCACAGCTGCACAGGTGGAATTATCCAAGTGGAACAACGCTCTCTTGCTGTTGCTAGATACTATATTGTGCTTCAGCAGCAAAGCTCGCGTCTTGTACCCTACATTACCCCATCTTCCAAAACAGTTTGATTTTAAGTACTGGGTAGATCTGAATGGTTATTTTGACTCCAGACCATCCGAGTTATGCCAGTTTGGCGCACAGAACCATAAGCATTCACTAACACATCTGAGGCGGCAGTCAATTGGTCATGGGTCTTGGGAACTTTCAAGCCAGCTTTGCTGCCAAAGACAACATATCACATAGTGACACCCTCACATTTCAAACCATAAAAGCATCGGAAGGGCGAAAATCTTATAAAATGTCTCCTCAGTTCCTGAGTAGGATGCTCGAGTGCTGATGCCAGTCAAGTACTTTAACAACTTTTGATCTTAATTTGTAAAAGTCGTTTACGGGATTTGGGTATGTCAAGAAAAACAGAAATCAATGAGACTTTCTCCAGTTTGAGGAAAACATAACTAGTGTATTCATGGGGGCTAGGTGAGGGGAGTAATTTTCTAGGAAAAAACTCATCAACTGAAATTCCCAGGGGAGATAAAGTCATACGATGTATGAAATTATTAAAAGAACCCACATAAAATTATGACTTACTTTATAACCATAGCTGTTCCTCTGAACAAAATAAACTCTAAAACATGGGATTTTACAAACCTTTGAAAAAAATTTTGGAAACAAACTAATCAAATTCCCAGTCTGCTACTAGTCAAGCCTCTCCCACTGAATCTTCCTTCTACACACTGTTTAAACCTAATTGTTTTATAGATTTGGGGGAGTAGTCTTTCGGTTTGGAGTTGCAATTTTGTTTTGATTTTGGGTTTTCATTTGGGGTTGTTGTGTAGGTTTTATTATTCTGTTTGGACCAATATGGACCAAGCCAGATTCCCATTGAAACGGCCTCGACACTGTATGTGGTGAGGTCCCTTAAGCCTCTCACCCAACTGATCTTCTAAAATTTGTTTTAGGCTGCAGAATTACTTGCTATGTAAAATGTGTGCTAGCCTTTTTGCTCTACATCATTTGTACTTGCATCAGTTTGCTTCTGATAGTTGGATGTTTTGGTACCACAGCTGCCTGTTTTAGCACAACTTCACCCGTGACATTTTAATTCTAATATTTTGGGCACTAATTTATATAACACCAGAAATATCAGTATGCTGACAATATAGCCTGCTACAAACAGCAGCTGGGGAGGGGGTAAAGGTGTGAGAGAACTTTCGCAGCAATGGGAAATGGCAGTGAAGAGGCAATTGCATATGAAGTTGCTGAGAGAGAAGTTGGGGTGCAGTGTAGGAGCCTGAAGAACCCCCGATGTAGCAGTATGGATTTATAGACTGTGGATCTGTGAATGCTCTGGCAGAGACCTAGGACCTACTGCTATCACCACCCGAAAGCACTGAGGGGAACTTCTAATTTCTGCCCCAGCTCACCCTGATTTGTGGCTTGACCTGTCTTGCGGGTACCCAGGGCAGAACGGCTCCTGGGGAAGTCATCACGTGCCTAGCTTGAAAACTAGCAGCCCTGCAGCACTGGCAGAGACAGCACAGCAGTAATAGCTTCTTTCTCAGAGATTAGAGCCAGGGAAGATTGCTTGATCTGAACTCCTGGGACCTCCATCCTGTAATTAGCCTGATTTGCTGCCTTAACCTTTCTCCCTGCATATTCCCAACTAGTGAGACTAATTAAAGCTCCTGAACATGGGAAGTTTCGGACTGGCCTGCAATGCTTGCTGCAGCTTCATGTACTCTTCCAGCTCTACAAACACTGGGGTAAGAAAAGAAACGTATGGGAAGACCCTGCTAGCTTGGCAGGGCCAGCGGCAGGTTCTCCTCCCTCCAGCCCATCTAAACATCTCAGAACAGAGGTAAAAAGCGCAGCAGGAATGAGACCTACAAGGAAGTGACCCAACTGCCAAAATGTACAGTAGCTGTGATTGGAGTGGTTCATTTGGTTGTATTTTGCTTTGTACCCTCCACTTACTCAAAATGGGATATGTTTTGTCTAAGTATGTATATGGTCATGTGAACAGAAGGGGGTAGAGCCTGTTGTCCCTGCCTGCCACTATGAGGCCCATGTGGCTCACCCAGCTGGAAGAGGTTAAGCATCACTGTCCTACACAGAAAGCATAGCAAAACCCCATCTGACAAGCAGTTTTCCATGCTCTTCTCAGTACTGCTTAGTAAAAATAATTACAGTAGAAGCATAAGACCTGAAGACTCCCTTCTCCCAGATACTTTCCCCTTTGGGATCTTAACTTAAAGCCCAAAGCACCACAGGACAGGCGCTGTTTTGGGGTGATTCTACTATTGTAATAGTGCTAATGGCTCAGAAATGAATAGCATATGCCTGGCTGGATCAGGCTGGCCAAACAGCTTTAAACATCAAACTACCTGACCCTTGACACTAGACAGGTTGATTTATTATACTGTCAGCCCTCCTGACAACATGCACTGTGGGCTTGGCACTGTCTGGTCATTTTTCAAGCTCTTTGCACATTACTGGCACCTATATCCTCCAACACATTACATCAGATGGCTCAACCACAGAATGCTAACAGCCGCTCTCTTCCTCTGTCACTCCCTCCTTCCCTCTCTCCCTGCATCCCTCTCTTCCTCCCTCTCTGTTTTCTCAAGTAGTGAATGAATATATGAATCTAATGCAAGATAAGGTGTTAATGTTTGTATCAGCAGAAAGAATAAATATGCATGATGTAGGTAAGGTCAAAAGGATGGAGTAGAGGGTGTTACGATATTAATGTATTTGCGACGATGTTTATTAAGTGATGTCCAATTACGCATAAAAGATGTTCCCTGATCCAGGAAATTCACAGTCTCATAAAAAGTCATACTTTTCATGCACCAGGGAATAATCCAAGCCAGGGGACAATCCAACAACAGATTTCCGAATAAAAGAGTCACGATATCCTCTACATTTCAAAGGGTTAAAAACTGCTACTGTTCTGTAGGGGTAAGGAACTACATTTCACCAATGGCCACAACCAGAAGCACCAAGTTTGCAGCCCCCAAGGACAAAAAGGCTTACCTCTACAGCAAGAGTGAATAGCTTATATCTCTTGAACTAAATGCAGCTTGTAAGTGTGGTTTCAGTATTCATCACATGCATCATAGTCATGTGCTACATCACATGCAGGACTGGCACAGGCACTGCTGAAGAATATCAGTCCACAGCTGCGGGAGGAAATAAGTCAGTTGCAGCTGTTAAGACAACCATCATTGGTCCATCCTCCAACTCGTTTTCACATGACCAGGCCAACTGCACAGCACAACAGAGTCGTTCCTTGTGTAGCCACTGCTTAGGCAACAAACCAGCCCAAGGGTCATTTGCTCTCCTCCCTCTCTGAAGCGGACTTTGCACCAGCCACCTGACCAGATACTGACACTGAATGAAATTCTGGCCACTACTTGCTACAAAAAAGACACAAACCTTGATGTGGTCCTGGACAAGGCATGCAACTCAGTTTAGGAAGTCATTGCCAAAGAATTGTTCTATGATACCAGGGGGAACATCAGCATCCTTGTAAGAGTGAAAAAGAAAAATGAACCACCCTCAGCCTAACAGCACTGAAATCAGAAATAGGGAATTGCATAGAAATAAAGAAGTCCATTGAAGGCAAAAAAAGGCAGCTAAAAGATAAAATGCTTGTAAACAACAAAGGAGACTGTTTCAAGACATCACAGTGAAAGCACACTACACAGCAAAAAGATTTTAAAAGTCTTTTTCCCTCAGCCCCACACATGTACATATCACAGAAGGGTGGTAAGAAGACATCCTGCTGAAAATAGAAGCTTTGTCCGAATAAGGAAAATAAGAAATAGAATAAACTAGAAATGTAAATGTAGAACAGCCATAAGAAAAGCCAAAAAGATTAAGAATGCAACCTGTTAAAGGCATAAAGAGTATGAAAAAACATCTCTTTCCCAACACAGAAGTAGAAAGCTTGCCAATGGTCACCCAGTGATGATCAAAGTGTCAAAGCAAGGTAAAAGAAGACAAGACCATAACAGACTAGTTAAATGAATGGTTTGTATTACTGTTCGTTATACAAAAGGTTTTCATTTTGCAGCCCTTCTCTGCAGGGGGAATATGCTAAAGAACTGCTTCAAGGCTGAGGGTCAGCAGAGGGAGTCCCAGAACAGACCAGCCCAGACTGTACTCATTCATGCATTCTTAAAAATCTGGGTATTGTGAATTGTAATTTAATATTTACATTAGCTTTGGTACCAAAACACGATGCCAATTTTTTTAGAGATCTCAGAGGAACTAGAAACTACACATACCAATTTTCATGCTAGGTAAAGTGGTTACACCGAGAAGAAAACAAAGAATTAGAACACGTGTTCAAATACAATACAACGGGTTAGTGCCTAATTGACTTTTGTACTAGGAGTCATGTCTCACAAATGGATTAAAGTTCTTTCAAGGAGCAACGAGCAGGTGGAGCAAGATGATACAAAAGGACTTGAAGATGTCCATCTGCAGAGACTCTTAAAGAAACTAAACTGCCACACATTACAAGGGAAAGTCCTTGCATACATATATTACTTTTTAAATGACGGGGAAAAATGATCAGGAATAAAAGGCCAGTTACACATTGGAGGAATTTTACTAAGTTAGTCTCCCAGGGAGCTACAATAGAGGCTGCGCTGCTCAATATTCGTGTAAACGGCCTGTAAAAGACTTGATAGCGACAAAGTTTCAGGATGACGATAGGTTCACTAACGCTACAGCAGAGGCTTTCAAAAGGTCTCCAGTCTTCAGCAAGTGGGCTGTCAGCTGAACTGCAACACGGACAAATGCAAAATCATCAGCATGGGAAAACCAGCACTAATGTATTGATGGTCTATATATTAACTACTGCTGCTCAGGAATATGGCATAAGAATGGCCTTTCTGAGTCATGTCCATCTAGTCTAATATTCTGCCTGACTGAGGCCAATAGCAAAAGTTGAGAGAGAAGTATGAAAAGGCAGTTAATGGTCCTTTCCCAGCATACTCTCCCAGCTCCTGACAATCTGTGATGCATGAATCTCCTGAACCAGCAACGTTCCCTCTGCATTATTTAATAGCCATTGATGAATTTTTCTTTCATGATTTTTTTAAATTATTTTTTTAATACATGTACATTTGTGGTATCTGTACTATGCTATAGTAACGAGTTCCTCAGTGAAATACTACATTTTATGAGAAGAAATTAGGACAGTTCTCTGAAAATGACAGCTCAGTGGCCAGCAGTCATCAAATTAAGAAGCTGCTATTAAAAAAGGGAATTAATTGGAAAGGTGTAGCAAGCAAAACAGGAGACATCATAAAGCCACTGTGCTGATGCGTGGTGTGCCCACATTTTGATCACTGGACCCAGTACTGGTCATCTGAAGAAAGATAAGGTGGAGCTTGTAAAAGAAGAATGTAGGCCAACAGAAAGATTACCATATGGCAAGTCTTTCATAGGGGAACATTTTAAATAAAATAAGATACTTCAGCTTGTAAGAGAGATGAGGAAGGAACAATGTGATAGAAATATATCAGAACAGTTTGAAAAGGGAAGAATTCAAATGTAGGAGTGAGAAACATCTCTTTGGTTTCCATAATTCTTCAGTTTTCACTTCTAGATAACATCCATAGAGATTGGATTTTTTTTTTTTAGATTTTTGAAGAAGAGCTGGAATAAGAGGAGAACAAAGCTGCAGGTAGTTGCCCCTGACACTTCAGGTTTTACTGCAGGACTTGGGAAAAGTGGAAAGAAATCCTAGTTGTAGTTTCTGCTATTCCAGAAAGCTCACAGTGAGACAAAGTGTTTCATTAACATGGATTTTAAAGATATTTTAATATACAACATGTTTCATTTAACAAATCTCCATGCCTCACTAAGGGAATGTGCCTTCTGATTTGGAAGTTCTTGTCCAGACAGCAACAGCCAGTATTTCTAACCCAGCAGTGCATACAAAAGTGTTTTGCTTTTTCATTATATTTTTTCATTCCATAATAGCCAAGCAAAGCGCTCTAACTAGAAAAAAAAATTACCTGTTTTGCTTGAAACTTGGGTACCATGATTATATTTGGAGATTCCTAGCATGAATCAAACCAGACGAACCACAGGATGCCAGCTAAGGCATGGCAGGGAAGCCAATAATTCCATCATTTATTCAGCAGAAGAATCACTATATGCCTGAAAGAACTGAGGTGAAACTATTTGTTGAAATCCTTATGAAATACCCACTTTCTGTGTTTAGAAATACAACATTCACTCTGTTCATGAACTTTTATACAAACATCATTTTGTTTCTTCATGAACAAAGCAAATCACCTAGCTAATCTAAAATTCTTCTGAGGATTAAGTGCATTTGCACTACATGGAAGAAATAATAACATCAAAAGTTATACATACTAAGATATAGAAAATATGATGAACAGACATGATAGAAATCATAGACATGTTTTCATAAAGAATGAACATTCAAGCCTTTATCATTTAGGGACAAAAGTACCCAGGAAGAGATTCACAGCTGTGGATTTTGGTGTATGTGTGGGGACAAAAAAGGAGTATGCAAGTATCTCATCCCCTTTTAATAAAAAAGACTCTTAACTAATGGTAAGGCTCACAATTTAGAAATCAAAGCAAATCCAGTCCTTGTTGGGACTAGGCCCTGCCAAAATGATATAATGACACTCTGCAAAATCTGTGCTTTAGCCCTCGTAAACATGTGCTAGTCCATTAACCCCATTCTATTGACAGTGGTCCTTATGACCTTGGAGCACGGACTTCCACTGGCTATTTCACCCCTTCTCATGTATTGCTCTAGTCACTCTGTGCTGCTGAGTCACAGGCCACTTCTGCATCCTGTTCGCTGTTTTGCCCTGCAGCTTCTCTCTTTTACAGTTTTCCATGGATACTTGCTAATAGCTGACACATAATAGTTTAACCTGGAGCTCACGCATCTTTCCTGTACATTTCCTCTTCCCTAGTTCCCTTTCCCTGATAAGACCTTGATCTTTAGAATATAATAGAATAGAATAGAACAGAATAGAATAGGATCTTTAGAATAGAATAGAACAGAACAGAATAGAATAGAATAGAACAGAACAGAATGGAACAGAACAGTTCAGTTGGAAGTGACCTAAAATGATTCTCCAGTCCAACTGCAATTTTGTGCTTCTTTCTTCTGGATCTGTCATGGACAAGCAATATCCAAATCATATTACTCCTTCTCTTCCTAGTCAGATTGGACCCCTCAGAGGAACTGTTTATGTATTTAAATAATTTTTTTCAATGTAAATTTAGTATTAAAGAGGTATGTTTCTGAATCATTGCCATAGCAAAAGTGCAAAGCACGGGGGAGGAGTGTATAACCAAAAGGGTTTTTTGCTGTTCTTGCTAATTTAAATTGCAAACATATTTAGAGTCACTATCTTTAAAAGTATGCAATATGGTCAGGAAAATATGTAAGGAAACATCTGATTCATGTCAGATCAGGACTCTAAGAAGATGTGTATGATGTGAATGTTGTATATCACGTGTGATGTGTATCATGTGAGTGATGGATAATTGTGACTCTAACAATCCAGTGTATCCTATTTTTTTTACCCAAAGGCTACTGATAACAACACAATGGTGCTCCTTACTCCAGTCTCATGACGCTTTTCAAAATGATAAAGATTTGTGTTCACCAAAGAGTTTGACTTTTCATTAACCAACTGCCAATTGGCTGAAGGTTCTTTCCATGTTTGTAAAGGTTAGATGCTCCCCATGTGTTTGTTGCAAGCTACAACCTATTTTTTGTTTCCCTTTCACATTTCCTTTAGCTGCTGTTACTTGGGAACTGAAAGAAAAAGAAAATCTACTGCAGATGATCCCCAAATGGCAACTTTGAACACTGGCTCTCATTGAGCAAGTTATTCATCCGCTAACATTATCACAAAGAAAGTAAGAAGAGTACAAAGAGAATTCATAATGTCCAACTTCCATTAACTAAGTCTTTAAACTTTCTGTACATATGGCTAAACCATGCCTTAAACTGTGGTGACCCAGCACGCCTCCTAACCTATCAATGTCCTACTTCATCCTGACCGTGTGTGTTATAACAGGATGGTGATGGTCACCATCCCTCTGCATGCCTCGACAGAAACTCAGATGTCTAAGTTGGAAGCAATCTGTGTTCCACCAAGGAAAGGAAAGTGTATCCAGCCCACATTTAGGGAGAGCCAGAGATAACCTGCTCCCTGAAGTTATTTCTAAGTAACAATAATTATGAAAAAAATACCAGAGTCAAGACTTTGGAAACCTGGGAAGTCTGAAGTTCCATCAGATGGTAATGTATGCCTATGGTATTTAGCATCAAAACAGATATTGCTGTAAGTTGTACTAAATTATATCAAATGTTTTAAGAACGGATCCATAAAGTAGAGAGATTAGTATTTCCTTCAGAAACTTTTGTTAGTGATATCTCTGTCTCTCTCTCTCCCCCCCCCGCCCCTGGCCAACCTTTTTCTTTTTAAAGAAATCACTAGTTGCATTTATCCTAGTTGTCATATAAAAACACTAGTCAAATTACAATGGTCAAACTGGGTATCAAGACAACATTCCATTAAGCCACCAACAAAGAAACAGATAGGAAAGTAATGATGACCCGAATGGAGCCTACTATTTTTCAAAATAATTACAATGTTCTTGTTTTCAAGCAAAGAAGCAGCAGTCATCTAACATATATGGATTTCAGTATCATGTGGGAAATTGTTCTTCAAATTGAAATATGTATGATTTACTGTGAAGTCTGTAAAGTTGGTCAACACAGCTATTTCACTTCATCTGCATTTTCTTCCACGTTCATTTGAAAGGGATGTTACCAAGCCAAAGAGAGAGAGAGAAATAGCAGAATTTGCTAAGGGTAAATGTATTTACTAGGACAGATCCTATTTAATATCTTCATTAATGACTTTTAGAGGGGAAAAGAGGAGGATGGTGGTCAAGACATTTGCTGATTAAACAAAGATAACAGTCACCATTGAAGCAGAAGAGGACAAGGAGTGATGGATGACCCTGGAATAATAAAAAAGCAGAACAAAATATAAAAGACTAATGACAATTTTTGCCATTAGCCCATCAGCTGGATGCATTGAAGAAAGAGCGGGGTAGTGATATATTGACTGATCACAGAAGTATGAACCATCAGACAGTGTGTCTCCATCATCTGCAGTCTCCAGGCAGATGATGTCTAAGGCCTGATGTCCATGTCCCCTCTCGTCCCCCAGTCGGCAGCTCACAAGCCCTGCCAGCTGCAAACTGACTGCGGCAGCCCAGTGGAAGTGCATGGAGAGACCACACAGGGACTGCACCATGCTACATAGCACTCTTCAGAGCCAAAAAGAGGTACAGGATATGAATTCTCTTATCCAAGCTAAAACTGAAACTAAGACTTCGGTCCCCTGGCGAGCGCTGCAACTGCTGATAGAGGGTGAGGAGGACAAAGTATCTGAAAAACATCTTTGTAGATATCTGTTCTCATGCAAGGACTATGACATGTTGATAGCAGCATGACCTAGAGATGTGACCAGGCTCACCCATCCTATGTTTTGCTGCATTCCACCTCTTACATTATCCTGGATGTTGCATGACATGAATGTACACAAGCAGTCTCTGTGCTGAACAGTGCCTGAGGCAGTACACCCTCCCAGCATCTGCCTCAGTGGGACTGTGATACGGGCATCCAATTAATCATCAGGAATCATTGAGTCCAGGAAGAATTATCACCTCAAGCTCAATTCTGTCAATGGCAGACCTAAGCTGGTGGTATACAGACTTATTCAGAGGTCTCTCTCTGCCATATGCTCCACAGTACCTGCGATATCCAATTTATACCATTTTCCAGGATAGTCTCCTCATTACCAGAGATAACAGAGATTGATGGTATTGTTCCAAGGACATCAAACAGGTTTTGAACTTACTAAGAAGTTGAAAAGAATGAGGATGGCAGAATTTGAGACACTTGATGTTGGGATATTACATATTTCTACAGTATTGCACAGAGGCTTTCCTTACCAAATCTGAGAGAGCTTATTTATTCCTGGTTTACAACATACAGAAGACAAAATACATCCTTTAGCGTATTTGATGATATTTATTTGACTGATGAACTGATAGCTGGGTCATAGTCTTTAATACCAAAATCATTTCAAAAAACTATAATTTCTAGTTCATCTGAAATGGGAAATATAGAGCTCATTTGTCGTTTGCTAATCTAACTTTCTGTTGCTGTCACTGTACAGAAACGGCATGCATTCCAAAAAAGAACAGTGAGCATCCATTTAAGGTCTCTGCAAAGGAGATGCAAAAGGTGTAATTCAAACTGGTGTAAACCACTGAGATTGCTTTTCAAGAGGAAACCTCTTGTTGTTCAAGGCTTTGCTTTCAACCCTAGTTTTTGCAAAGGGATGGGATTCTTCAGCAGCTAAAGAGAATCCTGGCCCTTCTATCCAAAAATGTGTCCTCAGAGGTGACAGTCGTCAGAGGCAAAGATGCATAAAAACCCAACGATTATACTTCAAGCTGTCTTAGAACATATGGATGCCAGGTTAACAAGGACACACCAACTACTATTCACAAGGTTTCACACCTGACACTGTGGTTTGGTAATAAAAAGAATGGGCCTCTATGACTGTCTGCTAGATCATTTTACATGTATATTGAGTGAGAAGGGTAAAGAGATCCCCCACCTAAGTAACTGGTTTTGAACCTCCCCTTTAAGACTTTAGGTTTCATAACCCATAACAATACTACAGCACATTTAACACCTACATTAACTAAAGCTCATGGAAACATTTTCCAACTTTTTTTTTTAAATGTAAAGGGGGGAAAAAAAGCAGATTCGTCAAACCTGGAACATTTTGCATAAATCTTTTATTCCAATAAGAGAGTTCTTGGCCTTGGGATGGACTTTCTGTCCTTGTGGCCCATGCCATTCCCTCCTGAATGCCCAGTGGGCATTCAAACACCACAACCTCCATGGAGGCCCACATCTAAGCCCCTGTGCCATCAGACCATCTCTCACCGAACTTTTTGAACAACAAATATGTAGTTATTTATTGAAAATGAAACAGTACTGACAAGAAAGATTTGGATGTTCCACCTGGAAAACCCAGAGATACTTCAAAGGCAAGTTCCTCTGTGGAAATATTGTTCTAATTGTCTCATAGCAAGGTGGCATTACCCAAAACAATTTTTAAATGTGCATTTTATTCCCTTCCAGCACCAGTGATAGAGCAGGTGGTTAGATTAGGCTAGATTTTAAACCAGATAAATAGTAACCATCTTACTGATGATATGTCAGTCTTAGGTAGGGGGATTTTTACTCAGTTTTGAAATATACTATTTACTTTGACAGTCAGTCTCAGATGTCACTCAGAATCCTAGACTGGGAGTGGCAGTGGAATTTTAATTTATTTTTGACATATGTCACAGCTACCCTTATCAGAGCAAATGAAAGTCAGAAATACTACAACCACAAGAAAAATGAGAAACTGCAATACACTAATTTGTAATAGAGCAAGGAGGATTCAGAAGAATGCTATTTAATGTAAACTGTTATGTGAGGATGATATTTCATTTTTATTTACTTAATTGAAGAAGATCCTAGAAACTCAGGAACCATTATTGTCCTCCTAGATAACTCCAGCAGAAATTGTGGTTGACTGTTCACAAGAGATCATAATTTCTCTCCTTCTGATCAAGTGTAAGTCATACAGCTAATTTGTCCTTGTTTTGGTTTAAAGACATAGGTCTGTTTAATTCCTTTATGTTTGAGAAGGAGGAATAACTTCCACTGACACCATTTAGTCTGTTTTTAAACCATAATAGGGTTTCATTAAAACCATTTTGCCATCATAACCTTACACTGTAATGGCTTCGTAATGGCACCATCAGAAAAGTCCTTATAGACTTGCTGTGAAATAGTTTTCCCATAATAACTTCATATATCTGGCTGCATTGTAATGATTTCACCATGAGGTCATGGACTAGCAACGAATACCTTTTGCCATTGAAATCTTACAGTTCCTCATTATAGCCTCAGTCACCATAGCATTGTTATGGGGGCTCTGCTGGATAACAATGAAACCATTTCCTTGTGATACATTAGGCTTAAATAATATTATCACCCTAATGATATAGTCAGGGGTTAGGAAAGAGTAAGCCATCCTCTTGCTCATTTCAGTGTTTCAATTCAGCGTTTGATTCAGGGGGCTGAAGGTGTGCAGCATGGCTACTGAACTACCATCCCTTCTCTCATAGTGAAAGTGAATGGTGGCTACATACCCTGCAGGAACAGGGAATTTTAAAAGAAGAACAAAAAATGTAAAAGAGCTTCTTTACTGCTTCTGGGCCCCAATTCAGCAAACACTTAAGCTCATTCCTCTTCAGCAACAAGTCTAAGTATGTGTTTAATTTTAAACCTGATTTCAAATCTCCTTAACTCCAGTGAGATCTAAACACATGGGCAGATGCTTTCTTACATCAAGACAGACTTGGGAACATTGTCTGCAGCACTAAGCTCATGTTCTCACATCAGACATCTCGACCTAGCTGGTGCAAAACAAATCCTGAAAAGGGATGCAGGTTCTGAACTCCCACCAGGTTCAGTGAAACTATCAAACCCAACAGATACAGATTTACAGGGAGCACTCTGCAACAGCCTCAGCTCCCCCGTCAAATCCACAGTCCTCTGATCCCACAGCTCTCCACTTCTGCAGGAAATTGTACCTACTGTGTTTATTCAGCTTTTCTATGGCAGCATGAATACTCCTGATACAAGTTATTTAATCAAGCTGACCTAACGAAACGGACTATTCCCTCTAGCCTCTCACAACAGGCTATGTTCTGCCAAACTCCTAAAATCCTTGCTGTCCCATTTTCTCTCCTTTGTGGACTTGGAACAGTATAGTCTCAACAGACTCGCACTTTAGGCTACTGAAATCTTGAATTACAATTGTTCTGCAATCATCCCATCACAAGTTCCACACATATTGGTGTTCCTTATGCTGCCACTGCATAAGGATAATATATCCTTATATCCTACCTTCACATCACTTGCTAATGCTGACTACTCTTAAACAGGAGGAAAACCAATTCCCAAGTCAAAACACAAGTTATCTATGTTACCTGCTCCCTCAGAGAATAAGAAAGTACCCTATGGGTGCTGATGCATGTGAAAGGTCCTTAGAGCTAAGAAGGAAAATTGGAACGATATCATTGTCTTAACATCTCCTCAGCTTCTCTAAAACTGATGTCAGGGGAGCTGGGCAATGAGGGCAAGTGTGGGCACAGCCGCTCTTGCCATTGCCTCCTCCAGTTTGACACAGACGGTATTATTAGTGGAAGTGGTAATGGTAGATAATCTCTAGCTGCTTTTTTTCTTTTACTGTTGCACCCATCTCAAATGTTATTTTCTAGGGGTAGGCATGGCTATGCAAATATGTCCAGAATAACTTTGCAAACCTGTGGATGCCTTTACAACTGTCATCCACTGAGAAAGTGATAGTCTGCAGAATACACTGTGAATAAGGAACGTTTTTAGTTAGCTGCCAAACTGAAAAATAAACCAGACTCAGATCAACTTGAACAGGATATTTTTCAATTATTTAACTTAAAAAAAAAAATGTTGTTTCATTCAATGCAAAATGTCCTTTTGAAATCAAAATGAAATGCTTTCTTTTTAGACACCTGCTAAAAAATTACAAAATTTGTTTGAGGGACAGCTTTAAAACCCCTCCATTCTCATCCTCCATTTATTTGCCTAAGGGCTCAGCAGCCCCTGGATGAGAAAAGCTTCGTTTGATAACTTCCATCACCTCCAAAGAAAATGTTGTCTACCCAGTTTCACTAAGTGCACTCAGGTTTTCCCAACTTCAATGCCAATTTTTTTTCTTTTTTTTCTTCAAACTCTTTCCCAACACATTTCTAAAAAAAGATAAAGTGGATATCTTACCAAATACCCTCATAGTCCCTTCTGCAAGCTGCAAACTTCCTGAAAAAAACCCATAAATTCATTTACCAAGGACAGTAAGTCACATTTACATCTCTTCCAGAATCAAAGAAGCAGTAAGAAAACTAATGTTTCTCCTGTGGTTTAATATGATCTACTGGCCCACTTGTAAAAAGATTATTTTAAAGAAACTGTATGTAAATCCATAAAATAAACAAAGCCTCTTCTCATGAGCTCCAGTCAAATACTCTGAAAATAATCCTGTGAAGATTTTATTTAGAGAGCTGAGCACTTCCTCGAAAAAACACACCCTGATGCAGACAAATGACTTTTAGTTTCAAAGGTGTGTCTATACAGTTTTAATCTTTATATTGACTTTATAGCCAACAACCTTAATTCTGCCCTAATATTCGATAACAATAGTCAATACTCATTATCGCCATGTGAAAAGGGTCTTCCTGGGCCAGCCATCTACTTAATATAAGCTNCGATATCATTGTCTTAACATCTCCTCAGCTTCTCTAAAACTGATGTCAGGGGAGCTGGGCAATGAGGGCAAGTGTGGGCACAGCCGCTCTTGCCATTGCCTCCTCCAGTTTGACACAGACGGTATTATTAGTGGAAGTGGTAATGGTAGATAATCTCTAGCTGCTTTTTTTCTTTTACTGTTGCACCCATCTCAAATGTTATTTTCTAGGGGTAGGCATGGCTATGCAAATATGTCCAGAATAACTTTGCAAACCTGTGGATGCCTTTACAACTGTCATCCACTGAGAAAGTGATAGTCTGCAGAATACACTGTGAATAAGGAACGTTTTTAGTTAGCTGCCAAACTGAAAAATAAACCAGACTCAGATCAACTTGAACAGGATATTTTTCAATTATTTAACTTAAAAAAAAAAATGTTGTTTCATTCAATGCAAAATGTCCTTTTGAAATCAAAATGAAATGCTTTCTTTTCAGACACCTGCTAAAAAATTACAAAATTTGTTTGAGGGACAGCTTTAAAACCCCTCCATTCTCATCCTCCATTTATTTGCCTAAGGGCTCAGCAGCCCCTGGATGAGAAAAGCTTCGTTTGATAACTTCCATCACCTCCAAAGAAAATGTTGTCTACCCAGTTTCACTAAGTGCACTCAGGTTTTCCCAACTTCAATGCCAATTTTTTTTCTTTTTTTTCTTCAAACTCTNGTGTCTATACAGTTTTAATCTTTATATTGACTTTATAGCCAACAACCTTAATTCTGCCCTAATATTCGATAACAATAGTCAATACTCATTATCGCCATGTGAAAAGGGTCTTCCTGGGCCAGCCATCTACTTAATATAAGCTCTTACCAAACCCTGTTACATTTGGTTGCATAGCTTTAAATATATATGGTTTCAATCTTTTCCACCATAATTTATAGTGCATGGCACATACATCCCACTCAGAACGGCTATTACAGACAATGGTATCAGTGATCAAAATCCCTGACAAATTGGCTCACTGAAGTATGAAGTCTCACAT
>VYZW01034686.1:1725-35162 GCA_013401315.1 Balaeniceps rex | reverse complement strand
TAATGGTTTTAAACTAAAGGAGGGGAAATTTAGACTGGATATAAGGGAGAAATTTTTTACAGTGAGGGTGGTGAAACACTGGAATGGGTTGCCCAGAGAGGTAGTGGAGGCCCCATCCCTAGAAACATTCAAGATCAGGTTGGATGGGGCTCTGAGCAACCAGATCTAGTTGAAGATGTCGCTGCTCACTGCAGGGGGGTTGGACTAGATGACCTCTAAAGGTCCCTTCCAACCCAAAGCATTCTGTAAATTCTAACTAAATTCCCTATTCAGTAACTGGAGAGTTAGGGATTAATTTGTATTTATAGATTGCATTTTTGAAGGAGAGCATCCAAGCCAGGTGTGGCTGGTACTCAGTTCAGCCATGTGAAGGGGTTTTATTTATTTATTTATTTTGAGAGCCAAAAGAAAAAAAAAAAAAAAAAAAAAAAAACAAACCTTAAGTACAGCAGGAGAGCATACTGGAACAGACAGCCACAGGGAAAAAAGAGCATACCTGTGTATGACTGAAATCATATTAAGACAACTGCACCTGGCACAACTACTGAGAAATAAAAACAATCAAACATTTATAATGGGTTGAGAAAGAGTAAAGTTGCAAGTTAGGTCCCCAATCACACATTACTGGTCTCACAGTGAAATTCAGATGCTTTTGGATTATAGAATCATAGAAATCGTAGAAACATTTGGTTGAAAAAGACCTGTAAGATCATTGAGTCCAATCATACCTGTCCACTACTAAACCATGTCCCTAAGCACCTCCTCTACCCGTCTTTTAAATCCCTCCAGGGATGGGGACTCAACCACTTCCCTGGGCAGCCTGTTCCAATACTTGACAACCCTTTCCGTGAAGAAGTTTTTCCTAATATCCAATCTAAACCTCCCCTGGCACAACTTGAGGCCATTTCCTCTTGTCCTATTACTAGCTACTTGGGAGAAGAGACCAACACCCATCTCGCTACAACCTCCTTTCAGGTAGTCGTAGAGAGTGATAAGGTCTCCCCTCAGCCTCCTCTTCTCCAGGCTAAACAACCCCAGATCCCTCAGCTGCTCCTCATAAGACTTGTGCTCTAGACCCTTCCCCAGCTTCGTTGCCCTTCTCTGGACACACTCCAGCAACTCAATGTCCTTCTTGTACTGAGGGGCCCAAAGCTGAACACAGTACTCGAGGTGCGGCCTCACCAGTGCTGAGTACAGGGGAAGGATGACTTCCCTGGTCCTGCTGGTCACACTATTTCTGATACAAGCCAGGATGCTGTTGGCCTTCTTGGCCACCTGGGCACACTGCTGGCTCATAATCAGTCGGCTGAAGCGACTCTAGAAGAGAGTGTGCAAAACAATAAAGCTACAGTATTACAGACACAGCTTTCATAATCTGACGGCAAAGTAGTCCCTTTTAAACAAGGAAAGACATCCCATAACACCACTGGTAAACCAACAGGAAGGACTCAGTAACGTCAAAAGGAATTGTAAAGTTTTACAAGTATCTAAAAGTTAATTAAAATTAACCGCTGAATGCTACTGTCAACTCACAGCCATGGCAGCAATTATCTTTTCTTACAACCCGCAGAGTTCAACAAGTTGTGTTGCAATCTTACACCATCTTTCATCAACTACTGGATTTCTATCTGCTTTGCCGTTAAATCTTCCTCCATTTCCCTTCTTTGAAGCACCACTTGTTAAAACAAAAACAGCACACTAATCACTACAGTAAAGGCAAGCAGCATGAAAAGACGTATTTAATTTTTTTATGTTGACCATTAAGAAATGCAGACCTCTCACTAACGCTATCTTTACCACCTCCTTTATCAGACAAATTTCATCTAAATACAATGTTCAGCGTACAACATCTTCTTGCCATTAAATGTGGCTTGAAGCTATAACAAAGAGCCCATCATCAGCATCAAGTACACACATACAAGGATCCTTTTATGAATGCTTGCTTGTCACAGCCAAAAGGATGAACTGGCTGTGAAGTAGTCAGTTCCGTTTAACTTCTACAGCTGTCACTCACAGGCAGGAAAAAACACTTACCAAAATGCTACTAGCCCTCAGAATTGCCATGAGCAGTGACAAACCCCTCCTTTGTAACAGCCAGAAAGAACACAGAAAGACAAACATGGAAGATGGGAATACAATCCCTATGCTGTTGCAATTTTCAAATGGACTTCCATCTGCAATGCATGCTGACCAATATCAACATGAAATGGAAGTTGGTTTCATGCAGGTGCAAGCCACTTACAACATCAGCAGGAAACCCACCTACCCAGAAGTGGGTCTGTTCCTGCCAGCACTACAGCTTTGTTTTAGCAGTCTCTAGACTTTCCATCCTTTTTCAAGATGTTTGGGGACAGCAGCTAAACTTCTCAGACACATGTAATCCACAACTTATTATTTCCTAGAAGCATTAGCTTCCAAAGATACTTGGATATCTGGCAAGTCTTTCAAGGCAGTAACAGAAGAAATAATGTGAATTACTGTAGCTCAAACCAGTCTTACAGTTTCCAGCTAAGCTCTTTAGATTGGAGACTGGTCAAAGTAGTACATAGTACGTAAGAACAGAAAATTAAGAGAGCCCTACATCTGCTTTAAAGGTAAGGTTACAGTGCGTTTCACAGAAGAGTTTTTTCACCAAGACTTTACCTGTGATTTTTGCCCTACTGTAACTTAGTAAAACAAACAAACAAAAACCCCACAAGACTTGGTTTCCACTATACTTACACAAAATAAAAGCAAAAAGCATTGTATTTTTACAGTTTCTATGAGAAACACTAACTGTATAACCACTCTGGTACAAAGACGCAAAAATCCACCCTGTGCAGGCAGTGGCTGATACTCCTTTCACAATGCAAGTAGCATTGAAGTAATATCAATTTGTAGCAAACCAAGCCTTTAGAAATGTCTATTACTCCCTTGTTTTCTGCTCTAACTTAATTGCTCAAACCAGTTACAGTACAATAAAAAAAAAGATGTAATCACATCTGTAACAGCGTTGCCTACAGCCACTGTATAAAGCACTACTCGAAATTTTATTAACTTGCTTTTGATTAATCTATCAACTAGGGCACTGCTACAAGTGAGAAATGTGCATCACCTACCTGGAGACTAGGGTCTTATGCTCGTTCATCTAGAGGAGCATAATGTACATTTACAGAAAGCATCTTTCTCTCTACTACTAGTTTGGGAAATAATGAGATTCACTCCAAAAACCTCTAGAAGAAGTTAAATTTTCACAATAGAATCTTACTTTATATACTCAGATCCTGTTAGAACTTCTGCTTATCTGTGTAGCAGGGATAAAGAGGCCTAGGATACACATGATACATAGTAACAATGAGAATGCTTTTAGCACTGGAATTGCTATATTCTAGAACATATTTAATAAACTCAGAAACAAATCACTATTTTTTACTACAAAAAAATCAGAAGTTCCCATCCTCAATCCTAACCATGTTTGGTAACAAAACTGGAAATCACATGGCCCTTTCACAAGCCTCACCCAGGACCTGCTTGGTCACCATAAAAAGGCTTTAGAGTTTTCTTCATGTTTAAAAGTATCTTTTGGCACAACTGGTCTTTCAGTGCTCATCTTCCAGAAGACCCAGTGGACACAGGATGGAGACCACTAGGCCATGTACTCCATCTCCTCGCAGATGCACAGCTTAGACCATGTAAAAACGCTTGGAATCATCTCACTCAAAATGAAATAGGAATGTTCTCAAAACTTCCTCCAAGGAAACTAACTAACCCTCAAATTTCTTATGTGGCAGTTTCTGCTTGTGCGTACATATGTGTTTTTTACCCACTTCTGCTTCCCTTCAAACCAAATCCTCACTATCAATTTCATAGGTGCTTTCCTTAGCCATTTTGCCAACATGCCTTACGATATATTGAATATGTTTCTGAATATGAGCCAGCAGTGTGCCTGGGTGGCCAAGGCGGCCAACAGCATCCTGGCTTGTATCAGAAATAGTATGGCCAGCAGGACTAGGGAAGTGATCATGCCCCTGTACTCGACACTGCCACACCTTGAATACTGTGTTCAGCTTTGGGTCCCTCAGTACAAGAAGGACATTGAGTTGCTGGAGCGTGTCCAGAGAAGGGCAATGAAGACAGTGAAGGGTCTGGAGAAAAAGTCTTATGAGGAGAGGCTGAGGGAACTGGGGTTGTTTAGCCTGGAGAAAAGGAGGCTGAGGAGAGACCTTATCGCTCTCTACAACTACCTGAAAGGAGGGTGTAGCGAGGTGGGTGTTGGTCTCTTCTCCCAAGTCAGAAGAGATAGGACAAGAAGAAATGGCTCAAGTTGCGTCAGAGGAGGTTTAAATTGGATATTAGGAAAAACTTCTTCATGGAAAGGGTTGTCAAGCATTGGAACAGGCTGCCCAGGGAAGCGGTTGAGTCACCATCCCTGGAGGCATTTAAAAGACATGTAGACATGGTGCTTAGGGACATGGTTTAGTGGTGGACTTGGCAGTGTTAGGTTTACGGTTGGACTTGATGATCTTAAAGGTCTTTTACAACTGAAACGATTTATGATTCTGTATACCACCACTCCAGCAGAGTGTATTACCACTTCACAGTTCCACACTTTTGTACGCTAAGGTCCTTTTGGTATTCTTTTCCACCGCTGGCATGTAACACATTGCATAGATTCTGTCACTGTGTATTCCAAGTTTAAGTCCCATGGAAGAGGAAAAGATAACGTCCGTTTAACAGGATTAGGGGATGACTATACAGAGTTACAGCAAGAAGAACAAACAAAGGGTTAGTTGGGAACTTTTTCACCCACTCCAAATCACATATACCACTTCAAACATGCTTTTTGGCACTTTATGGAAGTTATTAAATAAACAAAGGTCATGAAGAGTCTTGTACTTTACAGTAACAGATTTTTTTCCCAATATTGTGTGAAGAACTATTCCATAAACAAGCAAGCTGTTAACAGCTTATACCAAATGTCTTCAGTCTATCCCATTTCCTGAGAAGTGTCTCAAGCTAGCTATAGAGTTGCATATAATATCAGAGAGTAGAAAAACATTTTACTTTAGTTGCTTAGTAGCATATGGTTTCTAAAACAGATGCTGGCACCCTGACACACCACAAAAACAATTAAACATGCTATACAAAGCTTTCAACATTATGTTCATATTCTCTACTTATGTTCCAACTGATCTTTCAGGCTTGCCTCCCACCCCGAAAATATCAGGCTCAAACATGATCCCTAAATAGTTTCCCCGAGCTCTTTGCTCTCTTCCTCCAACTTGACAAAATAAGATGAGACAAGCAAGATATTATTTCTCATTTATCCCTACTTGTTTTATTATTGTGGAAAGTTTTGCCAAAACCAGTAGCTCCACATCTTGCTCTTAGGATAATCGATTCAGACTGATCTTCCACAATTTGGATGTGGTGTCTGCTTTGAGATAACACACTGTTCCTAAACCTGGCATATGAAATAACAGAGTACACAGCAATCTTAAGAGTCACAGATGAAGGTGCTACTAGGAGAGCCAAATCTAGATGGCAGACAATATGCTTAAGACCTACCTTACTACAGAAACAGATCACTATGCTCATACTAGTGCCTCTTCTGCCCAAGCAGAAAAGCCGTGGTTTCCACCATAACTTCCAAAGGCCATAAATTAACCCAGTTATATGTGAGCAGTGAATATGCAAGCCTACTTACAAAGATGTTGCGTGGTATGCTGGAACACTGAAGCTAGAAAATGTCTTATTTGAATATACTGATACAGAGTGATCTTAAATAACTGCAGAGTTGAGTAAATACTTCAAGGCTTTTTAAGCACTTGGACAAAAGAGGACATCAATGGAGAGAAAGGAGAGAGGACCAGACAGTTCTTCAAAGTGTTTCTTACTTCTGACTGGTTCAATCCCATACTGGTTGTTTTTGAGCCAGCTTTTTAGTGTTTCATAGTACATGCATTTCAAGCTTAAGCTGAGTAGAGAAGCAAAGCTGTTCAGCCATAACAGAGTTCACTCTCTAACCATCTGTTATACTAGAACTACATACATAATTTTCTGCTTTAACACTGCTAAATTCAGATTCTGTTCTACTAATTCACTTGAATGTCACTCTTAGAGAATCACATGATGTTCTGATTGGTATACTGGCTACAGCATCACCTCTGTTAAATGCAAGAGAGAAGGGTTCTGAAGGAAACAGTCACATTTTCTCACTTCAGCAAGTCAACAGGAGCGAACAGTTTGCAGGCAGTATTGTGAAGAGACACACAAACTATTTAGTATCTTTAATTCCATAAGGCAATAATAATGGGTAGTTGATATATATTTAAAAGAATCCAAAGGTATTACAGTTACAGTGGTTTACATATAAATTTAACTTGCTTGCAAAGAAGCTATAATGTACTACCCTTCTTAAAGACATTCCTGTTAAACAGGCTGCTTTTCCTGAATTTCTAAACTACAACTTTAACTCAGTGTTTTCCTTAAGTTCATTGTAAACAGACCTCTTCAGCAGTTCTTCTGGCCAAAATAAAATCTTCTAGTAGTATTAGAAGATAAATTCCTTTAGTAACTCAGCAAGTGCAGGATTCAATACTGCATATGCATTCTGCTTTTCATACAGAAAGCAAATAAGAAGTATCACATATGTTCAAGCAATATCATAGATAGAGGAAACAAATCACTTAAGTGAACTTTAACAAGTACTTAGAACTACAAACTGTCAAGAAATAAACATGCAGACTGGATACCACATTTGCATGAAGTCTCATTAACCAGTTAATATATTGAAAGATAATTCTGTAATGTTCTTTTATATTTGTATAATAAAGACTCTTGCATGCCACAGTTAGTCCATGCCTCACTACTAAAAGCATAAGTGACATAGAGCTAAGTAATCACAGACTCTTACTTGAATGTATGTTGTACTGAAAATACACATTGCGGTTCAAATAACTGAAGTAATTTATTTGGAACACTGAAACAGGGAGACTTGCCATCTTTCAGCATTCCAGAAAAAAAAAAACACCCAAACGTGTATTTGTGTAGTTCACAAGCTACTTTGTATACTACCTGGAAATTTTAAACCAGCTTAATATTCATCAATTAAAAAAAAAAACCCACACCAAAACCAAACCAAACACACACCACACTGACAGAGTACATTTAGACTCCTTCCACTGAAGAAGATTTTAAACCTAAGTAATATCACTAGCAGTAACACAACCTTTCATTTTTAAGTTGTCAACATCTCACAAGGAACAGTTCCTAAAGCTATCCACCCACCGTAAGTTTTCTGTACTCTTGCACTCAGAGCACTTTTTTTTAAAATAGCAACACACCTATTCAACATATCCTACTGTTCTAACTTAAGTAACATTTATCCTGACAGAGAAGATCTTTAGCCTCAGTTGTACTTATGTCATACAAGACTATAACACTAATTCCCTCTTACACTTCGAGAAGTTCTTAGCAACTAAAGCAAAACAAAACCAAAAGAACTGGCAGGTTCAAAGTCAGATTTTGCCAAATGTATTTAACAGCAGTGAAAGCTTACCCAAACACTGCTATACTCTTAAAAAATTCTAATTGAAAGAAGCTGCCTTGTTAAAAAAAAAAACAACCACCCACACACAACCCAACCAAAAAAAAAAAAAAGGCAGCATCCTCATGGGAATACTGACGCACTGATTTTAAAGAAGGGAAGTGAATGTAAAATTAGCTATCAGCAAAGCTTATCTGTTTCATTATCCGAGAGATAACAGTGAAGCCAGAATAAAGTTCTGGAAGTTACAGCAACAGCCCAAGTGACTGCTGAGGGAGGGAGTAGTGCAGACAGCTTCCCTCGTTTCGACAAAACACTTCACCTAGTCTGGAGCTCCTCCGGTCTACCGGGGAACAATGCACCGCCCACCATACTCAACCGCGCCACGACCCGCACCGCGCCGCACCAGGCCGCCAATACTCCGCACCCAAAAGCTGCCGTAGAACAGCCGCAGCGTCCCCACCCCTCCGCGGCGCCTGCCGGCCGGCTTCCCACCCGGGATGAAGTGCCACGGACGCCAGGAAGAAGCTTCCGGGCAGCTGCCGAAAGACCCAACATTACAGCCACGGGAAGAAAGAGGGGACGGGCAGGCAGGGCTACCTCCAGCGCGGCCCGGGCCTTCCCCACCGCGCCCAGGCCCGCGGCACCCCACAGCCGCGCCTGGCCCGGGCGCTCCCGGCTCAGTGGTGCGTGTGCGAGGCGGCACCGCACACGACAGGCCCTGGCAGCTCCACCAGGCCCCGGCCCGGCGGCGCCTGAGGAGCGTCCGGAGTGCCCCGCGCGGAGGGGAGCAGGCGGCCCGCGCCGCCACAGAGGAACCGCCACCGGAGCGCCGATCCGCTCAAATCGGCGGCAGGGATAGCTCACCGCTACCCCGCCCATACCTCGGCAAGCGCGTCCCCCCACCACAGGCCCCAGGCTGCCTCCACTCAGGCGGGAAAGCCACTGATTGTTACCATCACCGACGTTCCAAGATGGCGGACATATCAGCTCCTGCGAGCCCTCCTCTCGCTCCGCCCCGCCTGCCAATCACACCGCTTCGGCACCACTCTCCTCCTCGGCTCGCGTCTTTCTACTGAGCGGTGTGCGGAGCTTGCCTCTCACTGGCAGTCTGGCGGGTGTCAGTCACTCAGCTACGCGACTGCAACAGGGTCGAACGGGGATGGCGGCAGGCTCTCAGCTTCCTGTTGGACAGTCAACGCATGGCACGGGTGCATCTCGCTTCCCACCTTCCCCACTTAGCAACGAGGAAACGTCATCCTGACAGGCGTTTCCGTTGCCCAATAGAAAGGGCAGATTCCTTTTAAAAATAAACCCTTTCCGCCCAATCCAGAGCTGTGGTGCTCAGAGCGGGAGGAGGCTACGGCGGGAGGGGTAGGCACCTGTGGTGGCGATCTCCCTGTAGCTTTACCCCCTACACCTCGCCATTGGCCAGCGCGCGGAGCCACGCCTCTCAGGGCGCGGCGCGCGCGCCAAAGCGCCTGGCAACAAGTTGGTAGCGTGCGTGGAGGAGGGGTGAAGGACTAGGGAGAAGGGAATTAGCTCAAAATGTAGAGCACTCGTGTAGTATCCGAGGGGTAGTCAGGTCTATTCCCCTGTTCTCCAAAAGCAGCGCTTATTTTTTTCTGAGCTTCCGTGCGGGCGCCCGTCGGACCTCCAACTCCACCTAAGAATCGCCAGTATATTTTAACCAAAGTGCACCAGAATAAATGTATGTGAAAATCTGGGGAGGCGCTGCGCGCGAGCGCTGGCAACCCTCTTTGCCTGTTGTCTGCAGTACTGCTGGCTGAGACGGCAGCTTTGCAGACCTGCTTGGCCAAACCCCACTGGCAAGAACCTCTGCTTGAAAGCTTGGGTGACAAAGAGCTGAACAGGTGGCCTCGTGTGCCCCACAACTGGCAAAAAAACATCTACAATGCAGTGTTTCGTGCCTTGTGTCTTAGAGGCATGAAAACATTCTGGCCAGCCAGGGTATCTGCAGCCTTCCCTCGCAAAGGCTTCCGAATTACCTTTGGCCAAAATGGTGGTGAACCCTCCAGCTGCTGCCCCTTGTCCCTTCAGGGCAGCTCTCTAGGTTTCAAAACGTCACTGGCAGTATGACATCCCCATCCCCAGAGGAGACCACCCAGTTGTGGTCAACAGTGCTTTGCCTGTGGGCAGCAGAGCAGATCAGGTAACAGTCTTGTCTGGTTTCAACTGGTTTTGTCTGGTTTTGGTGGGCTTTTGCCTGGTTTCAATGTTTGTTTTGTCTGTTTTCAATGTGCTTTTGACTGGATTCAGCTGGTTTCCGCTGCACGAGGCTCTTGAAGAGCTGGGGGGACTGCTGATTGGAGGTGGCACCAGCAAGGTAGCTGGTGCCAAAAATGTCTGGTTGCACCCTGGGGGGGCAGTACTGGCTTGGTCACCACCTGCAACTATTTTTGGTCCCCCCTGCCCGGACCCACCTCGGTTTTCCTGGGAGGGAAGGTGCAGCTGAAGGGGGCTCTGCTGAGCCCGAGTCACCATGCCTGACCCAGCATGGCAGTTCTGCCTTTTACATTTTGTGTGTTTGGGTTTTGGTTTTTTTTAAAGTTTAGGGTTAGCAATGATGACTGCCTATCTGTGAATGAAGGTGCATGGACGAGCCACCATGCAGAGGGGGGAGTCACCTCCTCGAGCAAAGGGAGACAGCCTGTCTGCAAGTCCCCGCTCCTGCACCTCCCGTCTTCTCAAAGTCTCTTCCCAATATAGTAACAGAGCCAGGAAACCCTGTTGTTCTCCTTATTGATTGACATCATGGACTTGTAAAACACTCCCTTTCTCAGAGGCTTGCTCCATCGGGGCAGTGCGGCACCATGACAGCATGGCGTTAGTGGCTCTTCATCAATGTGTAGCTGAAGGGGGTATGGTACAGTCCAGGCTCACCAAAGCTAATTTTCCATCATGCTAGCATTTGCCTTGCCCATTGTGAGGGTAGCATGTGCTTTCTGTGAATAGTGGCAAAGAGCTCTGTTTTATAATGAGTAAGTGTGAATCATGCATGAGGTGATTTTTTTTTTTATATTTACATATATTCGTTCTGATAGTTACTGGTCATAATATGTTTAAGAAGAGAAAAGTATGTTATGGTTAAGGCAAGGACTTATTTATTTATTTACAATGGTGGAAGAAACAACAGAGCTGAAAAGATATTTTAGTGATAGGGTAGTTCTTGTGGGCACCTCGTGTAAAGCACATGAAAACTGAAGGGCAGCACAGATCACTGTGTTTATTTCATATACCAAAGGAAGGGGAAAACAATACATTTCTTTGACTTCATTATGAATCAGCAGTCTAGGATAAAGCATCTCTACTTTGAATAATGTATCTTCACATCTTTTGCATGCTCATCCGACATACAGAGTTAAGCTCAGTACAGCTGTACTTACATCTTACTGCAAATCAATGACCAACTCAGCAGATCTGGTCCCATTAAGACAAAATTATTGATATTACAGAGACATAAATATTGAGGGTGCTGCTGCAGAAAGCAGCGTCTCTTTCAGGAGAGAAACAGTGAGTAAATCTAGAAACGGGCTCAAATCTTGGGCTACAAGAGTGGGGTCTTAATGGGAGCCTGTCTCTGCATAAAACATCTTCAAGTTGTTTTGTGGACAAAATGAAGATGTAATAGGTAAAGCTGTGTGCTTATCTTTCTGTGTACCCTCATTTTCAGAGTAAGGACTGAATTTTGCCTGCAGATCAGAGGGAGTCCACATCTTCCATGCCACACTGGTATTGTGTTCAGGAACTTTAAAGTAGGATATAGGCTGCTTGGGGTTCCTCTGTTTTTTATCACTTTAAATACAGAAAGACAGGTTAAGATGCTTGCTTCTAAAGAAAAGGTAGCCATCAGATTTATAATAGCTGCAAACAGGCTAACATGTCCTGGCCTTTGTGCTTTGTCCAGGCACTCACACAGCAGAAACTCTTGCCAGCTGCTCAGGTGCTTGGTTTCATAATGCCCATTGCATAAAAAGCTGGACGCAGTATCAGCTTTCTTTTTGTTCCTACATCTTTCCTACCAGTTGACCGAGCTTTGGCTCCTATGCTTTCTGTAGGCATTACTGGTTCTCCCAAAAATTGAGTGACAGCACGCTTTACCCTACTAAGAGCCATCCTTGCTCACGTTGCCCTTCAGCATATGAGGACACATCCTTATTTCACAAAACCTCTGTGAACAGAAGCCCTCCCCAAGCTGTGGGCCAAGTGGGTTGCTTCCATTAGAAGGAGATTGTTGGCTGCCAGCTTGGATACATGATCATCTTATTCTGCCTGAATAAGTTAGTAGAGCTGCAGCAATTATGGATGCACATGATATTAATGTGTTGCAAACACAGGATAAAAATGCAGCAGCATGAAATGTATTTGCTGATCCACAGAGCTGTGCAGTTAGGTCTCTGAGTGTAGAGCCTGTTTTTGTTTTCTTTTTCATGCAAGCAGATTTATTTAGTAAAATGTACAAAAAATGTTTATCCTCAAAACAATCATCCACAGAGCTGTGCAGTTAGGTCTCTGAGTGTAGAGCCTGTTTTTGTTTTCTTTTTCATGCAAGCAGATTTATTTAGTAAAATGTACAAAAAATGTTTATCCTCAAAACAATCAACATGAAATGGGACATTGTTTCTTTTTTCATTGTTTCAGCTGGTGCTCAGTCCAGCAAGCTCTCTAGACTGTATTTGTTCCACATTTATTTTAGCTGTCTCCTTTTTCTTTTCTTTCACTGTGTCTGTTTTTTGTTTTGTTTTATGTCATGCCATTTGCATGTTCTAGCAGTGGGTACCTGCACTAACTACAGCACATGGAGATTGCACAATATAAAGTGTATAGAGGCAGTTCTGGTTGTACTGTCAGTTGTCAATGACAGTCTGTAGGAAAGACATTGCACTGGAAACTGTGAGCAGGGAGATAATAGGAAAGAATGATCTATGGGTTTAAATAATGGATAAATGAGAGTACAGTGTTAAATGGCATTCTGAGGACAAGCAACTAAGTTGTTAAAAGGATGATGAGATTATAACCTTTAGCAAGCACAGAGGCAGTATCTGGAGAGGGGATTAATAGTTTGAGTATAGAACAGCTACTACAGTAAAATAGTTAACTACCTAGTATAGTTTCCGTAAGCATAAAGCTTGTCTTCACAACAAAGTAGTGTTAAACTGTGCTGCTGTTGACATATCCTATATCCTGAGCAAATGTGCCCTGGATGTAAGGGATGGATCTCAACTCAGAAAGGGCAGGATGATGTTTGCGCTGGCACACATCTATTTTCAGGGGCTTTATCATCGCCATCTCAATTCTGGAAAGGTTTGGGACATCACAGACACCGTTTTTGTCTTACAGAGTTCCTGTCAATAGATTTCTAAATCTTGATTTTGTGTAATTATTTTAAAACTACAATTGTCTAGGTGATACTACCATATAAGTTGGTAATGCTAGGGTGCTACTACCTCAAGGTAGAAACACTTCATGTCTACAAGGAGGATCTCAAAGTGTTACTGAAGAGTTAGGGGAAACGAGGAGGTTATGTGGCTTGCCCGATGTCACACAGTAAGCTGAACCAGAGACAAAATACTGAAATCCCAGTCCTTTATCCCTGGGACTTGTGTGCAAATCTGAAGACCTCCACATCATTCCTATACCTGTGATTACAGGCAAATCAGACAAAAACCCTAGCCTGCTTTGGGTGGCTGTAGTATTTAATTGCTGGCAGGGAAACTCTAAGAACTTATAGGCACCGTCTGTGACCTGAAGTTTGATAGTGTTTTACTAAATGGGTTGTTGCTAGTATTGCAAATGTCAGTATCTTAACTTTGTGATGGCTGCTGCCTGGGGCACTTCCAGAGGCAGCCACTTCTGATGGATTCATCTAATCATTTGAGTCAGCCGCTTCCTCAACATAAAGTGGTATGCAAATAAAAAAAATAATCGGACTGCTCAGTCACTGTCACCCCATCAACCAATGGTGAGCATGTTTCCTCACTGTGCACCATTAACCCCTCAGCCATAGCTGCTACCACCTCCTGAAGCTTGTAGAGGCTGGTGGACCCCACTGCACAGGTGCCAGGGGGAGCATTTGCTAGGGGCTGCTATGACTCAGCAGCTCTGCCACACCTTGGAGAACAAGCTTGTCTTCCCAAGCAGTGGCATAGCCTGCCAAGCCAGCTCATCCCATGGCTCTGCAATTGCTAGATGTGACACCAGAGGAGGGGAGGCAGGATTGTACCCTTTCAGCAGCATTTCACCACTAGCTGCTGCTGCATAGCCATAATGTCAGACTGTGAGCATGTGGGGTGTGCTTCTGCTTCAGCTCTGCCAGGATGACCATGGTCCTGTCCCTACCAACGTGTTGTCTTCCCCGTGCCCCTCCAGGGCAGGGGGGGACCTAGCTGAGGGACACTATGAAGAGTTATTTGTTTCCAGTTTGCCCAACTTGCAGACTTGGATTTCCGCACAGGAGCAGGGAAGCACCAGTGCCTGCAAGGCAGTGGGAGCACCTGTTTACAGGTCTGGAGCTGAACCTCCCCACTGGTGACATCTAGCCGTTTGATCACTTCGGGCATAAAATGAAGCCATAGTCTAAATCGGTTTTAATCTGATTGTAGTTAACTCTTCTGAGCACTGACAAGTTACACTTAGGAAACAGACCTAGAAGGAGTGAGACAATTGGGTGCCTTGCACCAAAGAGTCCCCAGCTGTGTTAACTAAATGAATATTTGTAGAGTAAGGTCAGTTGAGACACAAACACCTCTGATTTAACCATAACCCTTACAAAATCCATTATCCCCCTCATAGTTCAGGAGAGAATAAAGCCCTTTAAAGAATTTTAATGACCTAATGTTTAGCCCAACGTCTTATTAAAATTGTGAAAACTAAGTAGCTTTAAGAGGGAAGGAGCATTTCTGAACAATGACTTTATAGTTATGGTCCTGAGGGTGAACATGGGTGTTTGGCTGTACCAAAACCACAAGTTAATCCTTTTAGTTGAAACAAAATGTTCAGATTGAGTTTTCTAATCTCATTCCCAGCACTGATCCTGTTAGCATTTCTAAGGCAAAGCTGCTGGGGAATAGGATGGGACCTCCATACCATCCCTGTGGCCCTACTGGAAAGAGCATAGGCATGGAGGGAAGCTTTGGCACCAACCCATTTGATTTTCACCTGAGCCTTGAGTGCTTTAGCCATCCCCCTTCCATTACTGCGGGAGGGCTTATATCAGTACTGGTCATCCTCCTCTCTCCTCACATATTTTCTCCCACCTGCCCAGTACTAGCAATCATAGCATGTCACCTGTGAGCAAAAAGCAAACAGAACTTGTTAGCTTTGGTGATCTGCCAGCAAGGCGCAGAATGTAGGCACAGTATGCAGACTGATGGGCTGTGTGAGCCTGCTGGGTGGCCAGAGGAGTGGTGTGGCCCCACAGGACAGCTGTCCTGGCTAACCAGCCCCATCCCTCTTGGCAGGATGGTTGTCGCATTTTCTCAGAGGATGTTGGAGGCTGGCAATGTGTGCCAACAGTATGGGCAAAGCACTGAGCAAATCCCTAATAAGCTCAACTGGGCTCACTAGCATGAGCTCTGTGCTGCTCCTGCTGTAGGAGCTGTTGGTCTGAGGGTAGGAAAGGGTAGTTTTGGGGAGCAAGTAAGGGAGCAGCAGTGAGGAGATTCCTGAGGCAGTGAGGCCTAATTATAAGGAGATTGGTAAGGTGTGTGGAGGGAAGCTAAAAAGGATATAACCTACAGGAAATAAGGTTCCTTGGGTCTGGGATGTGACTGGACAAGGTTGTTGCTTGCATGAGGTTAGTAGGAGTATGTGCGCTCTCTGTGGGAGGTTTTGCAAATGGAAAAGTCAGAAATTGCTGAAGGACTGGTGAAGTTGGCAGCTGAGATTTATTGAGAGGATAAGTGAGTTTGAGGCAGATTCTGGTCAAGGCTCCAAGTGCTGTGAAGTCATCAAGAGGAATTTATTGTACGTGGTGGGCAGGAAATTGAACTTTCTCATAGATGAGCAGCACATGGGGAAGTAGAAGCTGCTGGCTTTCTCTCCTAAAAAAGCATTGCAGTGATCAAGGGGGTTGCTTTGGCAGGAAAGTGTAAAGAGATTCACAAGTGTATCAGGAGAAACATATCCCTGTTTTAGCATCAAAGTCTTCCAGTGAGCCCTGTAGGAGAGGAAACTCTGCCTTGAGAGGAAGCAAATAAAAAGTTTGTGTGAAGAATACAGGAAGAACTACTGAGCTCTACAACAGGACTGTAATCTAAACAGAGGCAAGAAACCCCTGTACCAGGAGCTAAAGGGCTGTTCAAACTTGCGTTTCCCCCACTTCTCCAACTGCACTGAGATGGACAGCAATTACATTGCCATTGATAAAGGCCTGCAAGTATCAGTATGTCTTATCCACCTGTAGAAAATCCTCAGAGGACTGGAGACCATGATGTCATTTATCTGGTAAGTTTAAGGGCTACACGATGTGCTAGCAACAGTGAATTTGACTGTAGTAAATAACTGTGAGGAATCTTCTGTCAGGTTTGACTGTCCTATTGCCACATGTATAGGATATGGTCTTTGTAAATGGTTTGAACTCTCTGAGGCATCTTTGTGTTTCCATGCTGTGTTATGTGCACATATAGAATTGTGGAATCATAGAATGCTTTGGGTTGGAAGGGACCTTTAGAGGTCATCTAGCCCAACCCCCCTGCAGTGAGCAGGGACATCTTTAACTAGATCAGGTTGCTCAGAGCTCCATCCAACCTGACCTTGAATGTTTCTAGGGATGGGGCCTCCACTACCTCTCTGGGCAACCCATTCCAGTGTTTCACCACCCTCACTGTAAAAAATTTCTTCCTTATATCCCATCTAAATCTACCCTCCTTTAGTTTAAAACCATTAGTCCTTGTCCTGTCACAACAGGCCTTGCTAAAAAGATTGTCCTCATGTTTCCTACAGGCCCCCTTTAAGTACTGAAAGGCCGCAATAAGGTCTCCCCACAGCCTTCTCTTCTTCAGGCTGAACAACCCCAACTCTCTCAGCCTGTCCTCATAGGAGAGGTGCTCCAGCCCTCGGATCATTTTTGTGGCCCTCTTCTGGACCTGCTCCAACAGTTCCGTGTCCTTCTTGTGCTGAAGGCTCCAGAGCTGGACGCAGTACTCCAGGTGAGGTCTCACTAGAGCAGAGCGGCAGAATCACCTCTCATATATAAATATATATGTATGTGTGGTCTTTCTTGCATGTATTGCACAACTAGGAAACATGGTTATTTAGCTGAGTACCTCTTATGATTTCTTCCCATCCGTTTTCTAAGAGAGCAGAGAAAACAGCGATATACTGGGCAGAGCATGGTCAAAAGCTGCTTGTGCAGCACAAGGCAACTTGACATAATTTGATGGAGACTCCTGGTACCTTATTACATGCTAAAATGGGTGTGGAAATGGAAGCCTGATGATCCTGAACACTGCTCCCTGGTGCTGCCACCGACCCCATGTATATGTCAGCATGGTTTACCTTGAACAATGACTTGTATTTTTTTTTGTCTGGATAAAAGGGTTGGATGTTTACAATTTAACTCCCATGCAAACATAATGCTGCTAATTAGAAATCATGGGGAACAGGGGAAGACATGGTTACATCAATTATTAACATCAGAACCAAATTATGCTCTAATAATAAAACAGGTTGTACTGTAAGCAGAAGAAAGAATGAATGTTTCCAACAAACATTTTGGCTAAAACCCAAGTCTAAGGATAAAGATGAACAGAACTTAATTAAATATCCATTAAACACCCACCAGACAAAATACACTTGCAGCACCCAGAGCAGGCACAGAGAAGTTGCCTTTGATGACTGGACTACAGCAGTGCTCATCTTTCTCTGGTCCTACTGGCCTGGCAGGATGTTGATAGCATATCTCCACCCTAGGAGAGCTTGCAATCTGGTGGGTATAGGTACACTTGAGAGGTGCAGGTTGAAATTCCCATGGGCAAAGAAGGGAATGGGAGCTTGGTATCCTTCAGCCTCATTAAGCGGGCTAAGCCCTAGACTGTTGTATATAAGGAGCACCCATCTCCATTTCTTTTCCCTCTGGCTGTGCTTCAAAAGGAAACATAGCCAAGGACTGTGAGTTGTGAAGAGTCCAGTATTCTGGAAGCATGCCTAGGACTTGGGATGCTGACCAAACTGAACTCCTGGGGACCTAGGCCAAGCAATACAGAGTTTCTGCATCATGACTCGGGTGTGAGCTGCTTGGCCTTCTCAGAGCCCTCCCAGGGATTTTTGATACCTTAAAGCTTACAGAGCAGCTGAGCTGGAGGATTGCAGGATTGCAATTTTAGACTGGAGTGTCTTAATCCCATTTCAAGCTGTTAAATGCTTTGGATATAGATACTAATATCACAGATAAGAAAAAAGGGAAGAAAGCTGCTAAACAAATAATTGAATACAGATTCAGGGAGAGAGGGTGTGTGTTTTTCTTTGCTTCTTTAGATGTGCGGTGGGTACTGGTTTTGTTATGTAGTTACCTGTTAAACAAAATGTAACACTGAGTTCAGCAGCAGTGCTAATTACCAGCATAACCACGTGACCACTCTGGGCTAATGATAGTCCTAAACCCATGTTATCTTTTAATAGCTAAGCTGATTAAACTACCACAGAGGAAAAACAAGTTAGAGAAATTACTTTCATGGTACTTCTAGGAAAATTAAGGTGCTTTCCAAGTGTGCAAAGTGCATCTATCATGTGTCATTTCCCAACGAGCCAAGATATAGCTGCCTAGTAACTACTGAGTTCACAGTTCTGTGAAACTGTAGCACAGGACTGAAAGAGATGATAGAAACAGGCTGGATCACCCAGGCAGACGTGTGAACACAGGGAACAGTCATCTAATCAGGTCCATGTCATAAGCAGCAGTTGCAATTTATTTTTGCTTTAAGCCTCCCTCTCCCTTTTCTTTCTTCCCCTTCAATTCCACCACAAAAAAGGGTGTGTCATCCCCCAATTGGTCAAGATGGAAACTTGTACAGAGTTTAAGTACTGCAACCTTGAAATACAGAGCCAAACTCTGGTTTTACGCCCTTGTTCCACTGGGTAGGAAGGAACAGAGGAAAGAGAAGTTTCCCTGTTTGAAGGCCACAAAGGACCACTATGAACAGCTAGCCCATCTTTTGGTAGCTAAGATGATTAAATGAGCACAGGAGAAACAAGGTGGAGAAATTACCTTCATGGAACTTCTAGGAAAATGAAGATGCTTTCTTTATTTCGGCCCCCTTCTCTTCATATCTCTCCTAACCTGCTGCCCTCATAGTATGGTACATGTATGCAAACATGAGGAGTGCCAGTCAAAGGGATTAGGCTCCTAGAAAGTGTAAGTGATTGCAATTAACTGTACAGGTAGTTCCCACCTCTGAGATAGGAAATGCCTTGCAGAGACCTCATGACCCACTTGGGCAATGCTATTTAACCCTTTTTGAGTTAGGAACGAGGCACAGGCACACAAAGGATGTGGCTGAACAGAGCTTGAGCTTACTTTGGGGTGGATTAAGACAGATACCAGAATGTGAGGGGTAGTTTTCCAGCCCCTGCTTGAGATTTTCATGAGCAAATACCTCCAAACTCAACTGATCTCACTAAGGACTTGACTTGTAGCAAATGTGAAACACTTCCCATGTCCCCCCAGTCTGAGCTTTAGGTAGCTGATTTAATCCCTTGTGCTTGAGGATTTCATCTGACAGCTTCTTTCCCAAGAGTAATTTGGCTGTTGGTGTGAAAGAAATAGGAGGATATCAATGGATAAGTGTTTTGAAATTGGGCGTGGAACATCCTGCACCAGAGACCTCTAAAGAATGCCTGATAACTGTTCTGTGATACCCCCAAACAAATAAAAAAACTCACCCGGGTGTCTTCTGCAGCATTTAAAATATTTCAGAAGTTTCTAATTAATGGCCAGACTGCTTTTAAAAATCTGTGGAAGTTTGGAAGTTAAGAAATATTCTGTTTTGTGAACAAATTGTATAAAGTAATGAGTCCATTTTTTTCTACTTGAAAGATCTTTTGCATTGCAGTGAGTCAAATACCTCTCATCCTTTGGTGATGATGTGGTGTCAGGAGCGATTAGTATGTGCTTTTATGTCAATCAGAATTTGTCCTCAAATTTATTTTTTCTGAGTAAATTAGAGACTATAAATACTTACTGAATGACTCTACCCTAACCTGGCCAGACAAAGCCACCCAACTTTCTGTATCTCATCTCCCTCTCCTCCTGTCTCTCCTGACCTGCTGCCCCCATGGCATGGTACATGTACGCAAACATGAGGAGTAGCCAGTCAAAGGGATCAGGTTCCTCAAAAGTGTACTGTGATTACAGTTCAGGTGGTTCCAACATCTGAGATAAGGAATGCCTTGCAGAGACCTCATGACCTGCTTGGGTGATGCTATTTAAACCTTTTTATATTAAGAGAGACACAGGCATACCAAGGACCACAACTTCAGAAGTATTTGCAAGTATCTGTCATCCAAGGATGCACAAAGGCATTAACAGGAGTTAGTACTTAGCCTTGAGAATCTAGGGCTAAATAATGCGTCTAAGGCTGCTGAGAAAAAACTGGAATTAAGTTAATATCTGTCCAAGCCTTATACACAGGTAATAAGAGAATTTCTGCTTTTCTTGGGTTTGTAGGTTTTGAAGGTTTTATTTTAATTTCACTGTTTTTTTCATTAGCCTCTCCTTTTATGTGACTATATATGTATATGCAGGTAAAAATACTTTTTTTTTTAAATTAGACAATCTTAATTAATAGCTGTGTATGGTGTGTTAGAGCAGCCATGTGTACTTGGAGGATTTCTGTCAGGCTTCCAAGGCTCAGTTTTATTCCTTGCTGTATTACTTGGCTTTGTTTGTGCATTGATGTAGTGTCAATTTTCAAATCCCTCTGCCCCAGGCAGAAATAGGTGACCTACTTTTCAGCCCTGGACATCTGCTAACTGTAGCCGTCCCTCCCTCTTGTCCTTTAACCCCTTCTTCACTCCCCCTGTCTCTGCGAGCATTTGCGGTCTCCCAGCCGTTCGCGGGAGCTATGGCCGTCCTGCAGACAGCTTTAGGACTAGGGATACCCCTCCACAGTGACAGGCTGATAATCCAGGAGGCAGTGTTGAAGCAGGGGCGCACACACAACAACAAAGAGGGTTGCAGTTCTGCCGCTGTGCCACAGAAGGTCACCCCAGTAGCACCCCCAAAGCTGTCCGGGCGCAGGTACGAGCTGGAAAGGCCTGGGGCACCTCGCCTCCCCCTCACATGCCGGTGATCCAGCCAGGCCTCCTGCTGCCGGCCCTGCAGCATCGCTGGACAAGTTTCCTGGGGGATCTGGATCCAGCCCATCAGCAGCCATTGGTCCCTCCCAGGCCCAGCTCAGCAGGGAGCAGTGGTGGGAGCCCTGGGGCATGCCTGGCTTCCCACTGCACTGGGAAAGCACCTCAGGGAGCCCCTTGCTGCTCTCTCCCTCCCTCCCTCATCACCCCAGCCTCCCGCTGCCTGTTAGGAGAGGTGGCAGGGGTTAGCAGAGGGCCGCAGGGCTGGCTGCAGCCTGGGAACCAGAGAAGGGCTCTCCTTGCCTGGTTCAGGTAAGCCCCCAGACCCTGAGAGAGTCTCTGCCTGAGTGGAGGTTCCTGGGCCCAGCGATGAGAGACACTTTTGCTTTCCCACAAGCTTCTTAGGCACTCTTTCCCCCTGCTGAACAGGGATGCTGTGTTTGCTCAGCAGCAGTCCGGTCAGCAGCACCCATGGGGTAAAAATCAAATATTCATCCTGCTTCTCATGAATAGAATAGTTCAGTTGGATGGGACCTACAACGATCATCTTGTCCAACTGCCTGACTGCTTCAGGGCTGATGAAAAGTTATGAAGTCTCTCCATTCAGAATTTTCCCTTTTACAGAGGCACTGCTTCCTCCCAGAGGCCTCCTCTGCTATCACCCCTCTTATGAAGCAGCCCTTGAGTGTTGTCTTGCAAGCCCTTTCAACACCAGTTTGTCCTGCCCCTGGTAGCCCTTTCCCTGCCCTGTTTTAGAAACCCTCAGCAGGAGGCAGCAGTGGTGTTTGCTTGCATTGCAGCTTTTTCAGGCAGTACAAATTATGTGCCTTGGCTTTGGATGGTATGGTGGTAGTCCGTAAGGTTGTCCAAGCTCTGGCCTTGCTGCTCCACAGCATTTGCAGATTTGCAGGTCAAGAGCACAGTGTTGCAGGGTGATTCTTGCACGGTGGCAGAGAGCAGACTCTAACCTGTGGTACCGAGGTCCTTTGGCTGGTTTTGCAATGAAAATATGCTTCCAGTTTGGTTAATTCATGCACGGGTTTTGTTGACTATACAATGTCTCCCTTCTGACAAACAGCAGGTGGCATGTTTGGATCGAGAATGTAAGTGCGTGCTCTGCCTCAGACTCTGGGGGGCAGGGGAAGATGCAAAGGGATTGGGAAAGAAATAATGCAGTAGAGATGCCCTTTCACTAATTTTTCATCATAACTTCAAGCTGCCACTGAAAAGGTCAATTCTGGCTGGGCAGTCCTGCCTCCTCTTCCTAGTGATGGTCCACCAGGAGGGAAAGGGTAGCATTTCCCCTTGCAGCAGCCCAGATGAAGGTGCTCAGGCACCTCAGCTTGTGGGATGGAGTGAGAATATACCCGTTTTGCCATTGGAATTTGCCCATGCTGACACACTGCTGTTGCTTTTTAGACCTTTGGTGAGGTTTGATGGTGAAAGCCCATACAATGTACAGAAGGAAATAACAGTAGGGGCCAGGAGTAGACACTGGGCTCTAATTATTTACGTGTTCTCATTTAAGTAATGAGTTGGATGCTGCATCCCCATATACCTCATGTACAGGGTGTGAGTTCATAGACATTTCAAGCTTCTAATTTCCCATGCAAGGAGGAGGAAGACTCCAGTTATTTCATTGATTAGAAAATGAAAGGCCACTCAAACCAAATTCCTGCCCTCTGGACAGGAGAAGCAAAGCAGCTCCAGAAATTTGATCTCATTCTTGTTGAAATAAACTCTGGGCTTATGCAACTGCATGATAAACAGCACAGTCTAGAGCAGGCTTTGCTTGGACAGACTATTTGCAAGGACCCAGCCCCGAGTCTGGCTCTCTCCAGCTCTGCCAGCTCCTGCAGCAGCCTTGGGTCCCCACAGAATCACACTTGTGTCCGTCAGGCCTGATCTGCCCCATGCATGGAGCCTTCACAAAGGACAGTCGGCTCAGCACAGTCACTTAAGCCTGTGGCATGGAGCAAAGCTCTAAAAAGGGACAGTATAGAAGTGAGGGATAGGGAAGCAAATGTGTGTGTGTATATATATGTATGTATAGACAGATAGATATCTATTTTCAATAACACCAAAGGATCAGTTGTCAGAACTGTTTGAACACCAAGCACTAGTCAAGAGACACATCATTGCTGGGTGTCTTTCTGTTAGAAGTGCACAGCAAAACATGGGCTGTTCCAGGCCAAAGGACCAGGCTGTCCATGGGCAGGTGGGGCCCTGCCGTATTTCCTGTTAGAGGCAAGCAAAACAAACAGTCTACATGAGAGAAATTATTTCCACCTGCTGTCAAACAGCACACAGTCTGCAAAGAAAAGTAACTTAAAGTGTCTGCACTTACCGTATGGCTGGTGAGAAGAATAGAGGGAAAGACAGACATGCTGATGATTCCCTTTACTGTGTTGCTTCTTCCTGGTGATGCTAAATCCTCCCCTGCCCCTGCCCCATGCAGGTGTCTCTGCAAACATGGGATATAAGGACAGCCTCTTTTTTTTCCAAAAGATTCTTTGATCCTTCTGGGCATTTGCCTTTTCCTGATTCTCATCTCTGGATTTCCATACCTTCCATGTTTCCCTCCAAAGAGGAAAATGCAGGAGATAGATTGATTAACTTAGTTCTAAAAACCTGCATTGGTCTCATGATATTAAAGTGAAGTCAGGCACCAGAAAAATTGCTGCTATCGCTACACACATAAAGCTGCCTAGCAGAAATGCTGTTTTCACCAGTAAAAAAGGGGGCTTTACTGTTACAGATTTTCTAGGGCTGAGGAAGATTAACAATAGCAGCGAAATATTTATTGCCGTGTAATTATTTCCATGGTAGGGCTTTATTCTATAATAAAAATCTCACTCTGAGAAAAGCTATGCCCACCATCAGTGTTTACTCTATGAAACCTAGTGCAAGGGGAGGAGACAGACAGGGTAGTTCCCTGTTAAAAAGGGCAGCGTCGGAGCTGTGTTTCCTTTGGGAGATGAAGTTTGGTGAGCAATGTTTCACAGCAGATGACTGTGCCACCTTGTGGCTTTAGTTAGTGCTAAGCTCTAAAGTATTTATTTATATTTTTTGACATGGGTGTCTCCCTGTAAATGCCAGATCTAGTGAAACGGCAAGAAAAAAATGCCCAATAGTACTGCAAGAAAGGCAGTAGGAGTCAAGAGTCAGCTCTAATAACTTTACATTTGTTGTTCCACCATCCCATAGTTTGCCCATATGCCCAACTCAACCTCCCAGCCTAAAGGGAGGGGCAAACACTTGAAATGAGTAGTTGTCTGCTACACTGAAGGCAGGGCAGTTTATTCTTCGTCCTTCTTAACCTGAAATCTTCAAGGTCAGATAATCTGTGGTCACTGCAGTTGTTTTTTAATAGAAGTCACCTGAAATTCTATCACCTTGACAGCAGAGGCACCATCGCAAGTCCTCTCTATGCTGCTTTTGCTCAAGCAGGTGCATCCTTGATGCCCAGCCTGTCTGCACCAGCTGGATCCTGCTGCATCCAAGGAGGGCACGGATGGAGAGCTCTATAAGGAAAAGACCAGCATCTGTTTCGGTGGCCTTCAGCTTAAAGTGGAGGGTCGCTGGGACCAGACTCTGTGCATGGATAGAGGCAGTCTGCTCTATCTCCATGACAGATGAAGGGAGGAAAGGCCACCAGAAACACAGAAGTGATGCAACCTGTGAAGTAAGGTCACAGATCCAGATCAATCACAAAATGAAGAAAAGCCGCAAGGTCTCTTGGCTTGCAGTGCTACCAAATGCTTAAAGACCAGTCATTTGTCTCTGAAACGTGCCACTGTCTTGCCATAAGCAGTGTTGACACATAAGACTGGCAGGAGGAATTAAACTGCCATTAACTCCTTTTGTTGTTGTTTAGGTAACTAAGCAGCCAGATAGTGAGCAGAGGGCTTGACTGCCCTTGGCAACTTTGATTACAGATAGTGGGAGCAGCAAAAAGGAAAAGCTGAAACGAAAACAAACAAAAATACTCCTACGCTTCCCTAAGAGGAGGAGGAAATTCTTCATTCTAATTAGCTAACTTTAGGAAGAAAAAAAACGCACAACATCAACAGATGCCACCAGGTGTCACAGCCAGTCAGGAGAGAAGCTGTGCACTGACCTTTGAATGTATCTATCCCACTGCAGCTGAGACTTTAAAGGGTGATGTATTTCGAACCTCCCACGTCTTCTGATGTTCAAAGAATTATAGAATTTCCACTTTCAAGTAAGACTCCTGCTGACACATGTTGACATCTCCTAGGAGCTTCACACAGCTAGTTTCCTCCCACTGTCCTTCTCCAGACTGAAAGCCACACTGGAATTTTTTATCAAAGATCACTTGGAACCACTGTGGGGTTTAAATCCCACCAGTGGGTGCCCTCTGTGGTGATCTCAAGTTCACCCCTGCTGCTTGTGCCTATATGAAATGGTCCTTCTAACAAGGCTGACACAGCCTTTAAGCAAAAGGAGAAATTACCTTGTTTCTGCATCAGGACCCTGAAGATTGAATTCTGTTCCTGGTCTTCCTCTTTTACCCGATCTTGGGCAAATCATGTATACCTGTACAGTATACCTGTACATGGCACGGGCCAGCACTACACCTGCCAAACTACCACATTTGGTCCATGGGCGGTTGGCTGTAGATTTCTTGCCTAGATAGGTTTTGCCCTTTTGAGCCCTGTAACTTGATTTTTGTTAAAAACATCCGTTCTTTCCTACTCACACGTTTCCTATGTCTCTTCTTCAAGTCTTCTTTCCCAACCTGAACTGCAATCATAAGTTTTAATGAAGTTCCAGCAATGAAATCTAATCTGTTTTAAGACTTGAGAAGCTTTTGTCCCTACATCTGTTGCTGTCTTTACAATGCCTGACCTCTGAGAAGCACTTCTGGAGCAAGATTGAAGATGGTGGTCCCAGGGATTCTAAGCATTTCCTTGTTGGCTGCATCTCTAGAAAGCCAGCAGGATCTGGAAATAAACTGGACTCTTCAAGTGCTCAATTCACAAAACCTAGCCTTAGTTGTAGGTGAAAAAAAAGATACCAACAAAAGAGGCAAAAATATCAAAAAGAGACAAAATACTTGTCCCAGTGAGCACTTTCTCTCACAAGGCCCAAATTAGGACAGCGGGCTCCAGAATGCGCATATTCTTCAATCTCTTTCGTCACAATTCCTGGTTTTTCAGGTCTGATACTCCAAGCAGGTCTACTAGTAAAGAGAAGTGGGTTTGCATTCAGTCTAGCTTTCATTTTATGTGTACTGCCTGATCCTATATAGACACAGCAGTACGCTTTCTACATTTTGGATTCCCAAACTTTGAACTTTCCCTAATCCTGTTTAATTCTACCTGGGGGATGAATGCTGTATGTGAACAAACACGGGAAAAGTTGTTCTCCAGGAACTGGGTAGAGCTGTGTGTCAAACAGGTCCTCTGAATGCTTGCGTACCTCTCCCCTAACTTTATACCTCAGTATTTCCTGGATACACCTGCCAGAACTGCAGAGAAAAGGGGTAAGGATGAGGGCTAGGGCCCATGAGATGCTCACCTCTCTGCCAGGATCCCTTGTCAGCCTTCCTGTAAGGGATAGGATTAGTGTTCAGGTTGAGAAATGTAAACCGCCTGGGCTTCAGTTTATTGCTGGCTCCTGTAGCATATCAGGAGTTAAAAAGAAGGATTGAACTGAATGGGAGCTATTTTCTTCTTTTTTTTTTTTTTTTTTTTTTTTTTTTTTGGTTATGATCAGTTCTCAACATTTAGGTTAGTGTAGGCTAGTGAACGTAAAGCTTTGAGAGGCCAGTTGCTTGCCAGTATTGGTCAGCACCCTTCCAGGCTCTAGGATCCTGCTGAATCAAACAATAGGTTTTTAATCCCTAAACCTGCTCACTTCCCTGTAGCTATAGGCAAAGGATAGACACCTGCTGTGCAAGAGAAGCTGAGGGCACAGTCTCACATACATGAGCATTTCTCCCAACTCTAGCTCCAGGGAATCTAGCAACTGAACTCTTGCCACGCTATTGTTCCCAATACATTGGCTTTTTGTACTATAACCTACAACAGAAAAGAGAAGCTAAGGATACCGACCCTTCCTAATGATGTAGGCTATGTATAATGTGGGAACTGACTCTAACTTTTGGAGCTTGAGATTTCCAAATTCTATTTTGAATGCTTCTCAGTTTTAGTGACTGCCTATGTGTAGTACAATGCCTACAGTAAAATGAACGTAAGCACTAAATCTATTTCCCTCCAACCTAGGAAGAATTCAGATCTCTACAAGAGAGAGCGAGAGATTGGCTAGGAATTAAGCCCTAATCAAACCTGTAACCATAGCCTAATGAGCTAAATTAAAATACAAGACAACGCATTGGCCCTGTTCTCATGAGTCCTTCTAGGCCATGCAAAGTTCAGTAACAAACATTACTCCCCAAGTAATAGATTGTTAAAGCTGCTGCTATCCCTGAAATCAGATTTATTTCCAAAGTAGCTCTGCCTTCAGGAAATTGTAACAGAAGGCATTAGCCTCAATTAGGGCAAGCCCAGACCCTGTCTTTGCAGGCTGTCCAGAATATACGTAAGCTGTTGGTATCTTCCTATCCCAAAAGCCAACTCTAGCCTCAAGCCTACTATTCATGTTAATTACAGACAGGATACCAATCACTAATTGTAAGAGGAAATTCAAGACCTTATCCTGCCCCTGCCATCCCGCTTCCAATTCTTGTATTCCATGAGGAATCCGTCAAAAACCCCAACTGGGCACACCCAAGTAAATTGCTTGTCCTAATCTTCACTGTAGCTATGATCTTAGCCGGCTGATCTGGCAATAACCCTTGCAGTTTCTATCCTCATCTAATTTCTGCAATATATTCAGAGTCCAGCAATTAGCCTGGCTCATCAAGCCTTCATTTCCCAAAAGCTAGCTTTGTCTCCAGTCTTAATTATAGGCAGGCACCCTTTTGTACTGCCTAAAACCACAACAGCATCAGCTCCTGTGCACACCAACACTCTTCCTATCTGTACTTTCTGAGCAGATTCCAGCAACCACCTGGGCTCTCTGGAGAAAGGTTATGGCATGTAGTGCTCTGTGCTGTTAGCAGGGGTGTGGGCAGCCTGCTGTGGTCAGTCGCTCTTGTGGAAGCCATAGAGCATGCATGTTCGATCGCCTTCCCGCCACCCTGCTCTCCACAGCAGCCTGCACTGCCTAAAAGCCTGCACTATTCCCTGCCCTCTTGCTTTCAGGACAACTTGTGTAAAACCCCTCAGAGCATAGGTGGGTGAAGGGCAAACATACCTGGGGAATACCTGTCCTAAAAAGCATTAGTTTTGCATGAAGAACTTCCTTCTCCCAATAACTCTACGTGGGTTTTTTAGCAGCATGTGGCCACAGTTACCTCATGCTTAATTACCTTTTTTAGAGTGTATAACACAGATAGCTTCAACACTGCTCTGTTTAGCAGCATTTCACTCCTAGTTGCTTTGGGGCTGGCATAAAGCATGGAAGAAGATCCAGATAGCTGCATGATTTGGGATCAGGCTTTTCCTCAGCACAGCTGTGGGTCACGTGCTGGCAGAATGCATTTTGACCACTTCAGCCACTTCCTAGCATATCCAGATGCAATTTGTTATCCACTTGAATCCACAGTGATGCTGCGCTGAATCAGCCAAACACCTTGATCTGCCCTGGTGAGTACAATAACAGCTGGGGCAATTTTGTAAAAGGTCAGGACCAGTGGATTTAGAATTACGCATCCTCCCCTGTGAGCACAGGGTTGGTCCTCGGAACATATTCAGATTCCATTGGGACAAATGATATAACAGAGCTGTATTTCCCAATTAACGCAATAAGGAATCTGTAGGCTGTGGGAGCGTAAGACTACAAAGATCCAGTCAGACAGCTGAGCAAGCTTTTCTGGAGCAAAAAGAAAATACTGTCTCCTCCAGTTTCAAGAGAGACCCTGAAACATCTGGGATTAAGGAGGAGCGGGAATGATAGGTGTGTCAGGCAGAGATCTGTGTTACTTGCATGGGACACATGTATCAAACACCTCCCTGCAACCAGCCACTGTGTCAGTCAGGGTCCACTCCAAGGGATGAAGACCTTATGCATCTTCTCAGGTGAGAAAGCCCAGCTACAGCCAGGCATTCTGGAAAGGAGTGGGACCTCTCTGCTTCATGCCATACAAAATCCTAAAAAGCTTTCTGTTCTTCTGGGTAATTTGGTCCAACTTTTCTAACACAATAGGATGATGGATGGCCTGTTCCAGGCTGTGCACAGCATCAGAAGTCCAGATCCTTAATTTTTTTTCCTCAAACTACAAATGTATCTTAATCACAGCGATGGAATAAAATCACTGAGCAGTCATCACATGGCTGGTCCAGGGTCCATTTAGATTAAGCATTATTAGCAATGGTAATGTGGCTAGGAGGAAAAAATTTTTGATATTTTCTGGTTCAGTACAATACATAACCTCAAAGAACTTCGTAGGAAACAGAAGCGTGTCTCTGAGTTTGTATGCTTTATTTTTTTCTACCCTGGAAAAATCCAAAGATCTGGACGTCACCAGGACTGCTGATGACTGCTTAGAAAGACTTCCTTCATTCTGAGTCAGATGAGTCAGTCTTTCTTTATCCAGCATGCAGGAGAAAGGATATCTTGATCAAAGATTATTTTGACTTCTAAGTTAAGATGGTAAATTTCACAAATCTGAGACCACCAATATTGACTGCAGAAATCAAGACCAAACTAGACTCAATGGCACTAGTTTTCAAGTATGTTCACCATAAAAAAAAGTCACTAGTTAAAAGATCAACTTTGACATCCTATAGCATAAAAGATACCATACAATTAAAAAAAGAAATACAGATCTGATCTGGTCTAGTCAAAACACAGAGATTATTCCTATGGATTGTAACATTTTTGATAAGGTCATAATGCTGACAAACTTGTGGTAAATTCTATAGCTAGCTAACAATTGTAATTCTAAAGGCAATCACTTTTCCAATCAACCTCTTTACCTCCTTGCTCTTGCTGTTATTGTACAATTTAAAATCAAAAACAAGGAGACAGCAATACTACCTTTATCTTAAATAGTATCTAAACCCGTTGTGATACGGGCTGGTTGTCTCTACTGTAGGTAATGAAACAACTTCACTCATAAAAAGGGCTGCTAATCAAATCTTTTAAAAGTATTTATTATAAAACAAAATCCACATAACCTATAGTACAAATGCAGAGTCTGTTATCTGTACAGATATTTATACAAAATACCAGTTACTTCAAACAAGACTTTGGTTTTGCTAACATAAAAAACCACTGCAGTTTCATGACCAGAAAATTGTTAATATATAATAGTCTGAGGTGATGAAAGCCTCGAAGAAGTTTTCCTTAAGACAGTATTACCAAGTTCATTTGTATGCTAGAAGGCCATGCTTGGAAAAATAATTGGTAAAGACTTTTTGTAACACAACAAAGATTTGATGGCTCTAATGAAAAGTACTGTAGTGACAGTCTGAAAATAGCGCCAATTTAATACCCAAATACATAAGCATCAGTTACTGGCATTTTTTTTTTAATGTTATGTATTTTTGACAGGTATCGAGATTTCTGTTGAAGTAGATATGAATGTATAAATCAAAGTTCAATTGAAATAATGCATTTGCAAGAAATTGCAATATATTACAAATTCAAGACATGCATGCTCCAAAAAAATTCATAAGTTATCAGCTTTCAGTTAGTTCCACAACTTCTGAATGTATGTATTTTAACTGAAGAGAACCCTAGCAACAATACAAAGCTTTGTTAAAACTAGTGGAGTACAATCTACCTATTATTCTAGGGGCACTTGTGATTTAAGGCTTTACTTTTTTCCCCAGTTAATATGCTGAACTGTTTAAAACATGCAAGGCACTGAAGTATTTGGTTTGGTTGTCTTTTGTAGTAACAAATACTACAAAATGATAGACATATAAAGCTGTAATTATTAGGCTGTTTGCAGAATACACATTTTAATATAAATATAAAAAGATTGTGTGTGGGTTTTATCATAAAAATTCTTGGTACTCTCTGTATATTCATGTACATTTACAATAGCAGCATTTGCGATACAATTAGGTAAGAAAGTGGTCTGGGTTAGAGTTTTGTTTATGATGCCCTCCAAATTTCACATAAAACAGCAAAGCAGTCCTCATGTTTTCAACAGCTTTTGTTTTATCTCTCTAGGCTGATGAATACCACTTACAACTACTGTGTAGTTGCAAGCAAAATACTTTTGAACTTATTTACACACTGCAGGATCTCTGTACAAATCAATCTGGAATTGATCAAATCACTCCCTTTGTCACACACAGCTACCCTGGGAATGCTGTCACAGGAGTAATGTCATTTTTATTTAGAGAAAGGTGTGTCAGTGGGAGTACTTGCTTTTCAAAGATGTGAATGGTGGTGAATTATTCTGTCACTTACTGTAGGCTGTCAAACTTGCTTTTCTCCTCTGGCAAGTCCTTCTAAGCACATTCTCTGCACATATTTTGTCAATATAAAATGACCCACTTAGGAATTGCCATTGTGGTCTTCCATCCACCCTCTCTGGGATCTTCCATCCAGCCTATCTCTGACTCCAGAGGTGGGCTGCAACAAGGGCCATGGTTCATGCTGGGAATAGCCAGGATGTGGCAGCTTGCTGTTATGGGTGGCTAGGAGCACTGTCAGTATGTCAGGACATGGCATGTTGAAGGATTTTGTTGTAGAAAGCAGAAGCCATTTGTATCAGATTGATTTCCATCATTCCTATCAGCACGCTTAACATTGATTTAAAGCCAATTTTTCCTTTATTCCCTCCAGGGAGTATGATCTTATGTGAAATGGCCCACAGCATAGTTGGCCAACCTCAAAATAAACAAATTAAAGAAAAATACCCTTTACAAAAACTAGAGGAATTGTTCTCAGGAAGGAGAGCTAGAAGACGTGACAGGATTGAAAATACCTATGTATATTAATATTTCTTTTAATATGTGGTAAATACCTTAAGCTGTTTAGCTAAACTTACAATAGCTGAAGAAAGTGGTTTTTACATTCACTGAACAGAAAGTATTGCAATACCTAAGAGAACAGCAGCAGAACCAGCAGACACCTCTCAGAATTTAGGATTCAGCCTTCCCTGAATCTTCTAAAGACAAGCCAAATTTACGGTGAGGACTGCACTCATAATTCATAACAGAGTCATAATAAAAACAAAGAAACAACTGAATAACTGCTCTGTAAATGACTATTATATTTGACTGTGGCTTGTCTAAGGCTGTGTCCAAACATGGACATTTATAAAATCTTCTTCAGCACTCTAACAGCAAATATGTTACTTCTAATTCAGGGCTCCATGCCAGGCACTCTTGTGTATTATTCATTATTGGGAACATGCTTGCCTTCTGTTTTAATTTCCTGACATTAATGGATGTCACTTGTAGTACAATTATAAGCACAGCTACTCATTTGGACTGACTTGACATATATCCCAACAAAATGACTGATATCAGAAAAGATCTGCTTCCAAAAAAGCTTGAAGCAAACAGGACACACAACTTTTGTGAAGTTTGACTGACCACACTCGTGAAGTAGTACAATGTGCTCCAGAGGCTCTGATCAAGGGTAGCACAGGAGCTCTCCCTAGCAAAGGGATCTGACCCTGCAGGCAATGGAGAAGCATCCTTGTGACTGGCACATCAGCCCAGTGTGACCAGCACTTACTGAGTGCTCCTGCTTCCAAATCCTTTTTCACTGCCGTGCACAGAGCTTCAGAATTTCAAAAGTCCCAGAATCCAAGAGGTACCAGTTGGCATACAAATGGGGAGAACATGACGAGTCCTAGATCTAGTGTAAGTCCTTCTAGATATCAGATGGAAAATAGATCTAAGATAAATGGGCCTAGAAATTTCCAGAAGGCCCATCCCAGGTGTGTAGAACAGGTGCTGNGCATTTTGTACTATGACACTATCCTAAAGAAAACATTATTTGTCATACATACAGATTTAGCTTAATCTTAGCCTAAGTGCTCTTTAGTGATCTGTCCAGACAGAAGAAAACTGAACCAGTAAGACAGCTGGGATAGTACTAACAAAGTTTCCTCAAAATCATCCAGCAATAATGAACAAATTAATTGCCTCCACTGCAAATTTCAGGGTGCAGTGGCTATTGACCAGTCTAGCTGAAGTAAAGTCATGCTATAATTTACACAACACTTTTGCTTGAAATTAAAGAATACTTCACTGTTGAAGATCATGACTTGTCCATTTACCTTACAGCTTCGCACTGCTGCTACATCTGTCCTGCAGATAGGACAAATTCTACAAAAGAGAAGACAACCTGAGTAGAGAGAAGACAACCTGAGTAGCTGCTTTCATCACTGCACTGGAAAGCAGGTAAGCTGCTCTCTACTAGGACATCTGTCCTTTAAATGTAACACAGAATCAACCATATTATTTGCCCATTACTAGCTGCTCTCCAGACACAGTTCTATATTACACCCTGAGCTGTTTCAAGTGCTAACATGCAGTCATAATGTGCTTGGAAAATAGTGGTTGAAAACACTCATTCAAGTACTCACAAGCTC
>VYZW01034684.1:38984-59068 GCA_013401315.1 Balaeniceps rex | reverse complement strand
GGGAGTTTTGGAGAAGAAAAGTGATGTCCACTTTGCAGGCAGAAACTAGGGAGTGAGCAAAGCGAAGCCTGACCAGCCAGGGTGCCTGAACTACAGCAGGAGCAGAAGCCGATGGAACTGAGAAACAAATTCCGTATTGAAAGCAAAGTAACTATAAATAATGTATAGATCCTGTACAGCAGTGTACACCTGACTTGCCCAGAAATACCAGCTCAGGGAGGGGTGGTAGGAAGGCTAAAGAGTGGTAGAAAATCCATCCTTTCCCAGAGCACTTATTTGGCAAGGAGTAGAAGTGCACTAGTAAACGAGACTAACGTTTCAGTCGTCTCAGAAATGCATTGAACCTCCATACCTTTAAATTAACTTACTTTTGTTCAGAATAGAGAGATAATTCTTGACAAGAGTTCGTTGAAGTGGGACATCAATAAGGAACATTTTTACAACGCTCTTCTAATCCTACTTGTAACATAACAAAGGTAATGAACATGAGATGTAATTACTTTTGGGTTGTGGTGGTGGTTGGTTTTTTTTAAAACAACAACAGTAGACTGTCATCTCCTTTGTAAAATACCATCTCCATTCAAGTGGGACCTGCATCATTCGTTTCAAGAACTCACAGGATAACCTAATAACGTTCTGCATTTTTTTAAAGTTTCACATAAGGGAAGGAACAATACGTACCATCCTTCTTGCATAACAGCCACTCTGCGTAAGGTTTTGGCCAAAAAACGTGTGATGGAACATATACAAAAAAAACCCTAAATCTGAATGATATTCTCAAACTTTTATGAAACTTTGATCCCTCTGGAAAGTAACACAGTAGCTCTCTAAAACCTTCACAGAATACGCTTAAGTGGCAGAGAAAACACCAGGACTCTGTGCACAGGGCTAATAAAAATTGTACAGCGCTGTTTTAAAAGAAAAACTGTTTCAAAGGATCAAGTATAATTAAACCATGGTGCCATCTGCTAGATATTCTAAAATATAGAGTTTTCATAGGAAGAAGCCATGAGTCAGAAAGGATGAGTCACTGTGTATACAATTATAGGGCTTCTGGTGGAGTTTAACCAATTTGTGAAGTCCTGCACTTTCCTGGAGGGCAGGCTCTTGTCTGGGCCTCATACAATATCCTCTGAACACTACCCTATCTGCTCCAGCATTTCAGGGAACATCCCATACATCAGTCACACATTTCCAATAAATCTGGGAAAGACAGAAAACTGAAACGGAAGAGGAAAAGTACAAACACGCAGAAACCCCATCATCTGGTTAGAAAAGCTGTAACTTTCAAACGCCTGCACAACCGCAGATTAAAGACCTGGTTGTGGGTACCCATTAACACCTTCCCATATAACCATAACCCCGTTTCACCTCTACTTATTTTCCCTGCCAAAACTAATACGCTCGCAGCTGAACACTCACCTAAACAAAACTGAAATAAGGGAGGAAAACAGAAAGTGTAGATGATAGACAAAGCCCCGGGTCTCGAGGGAGGATAGGGGGAACTCGTTATTCGGAAAATGATTACAAATAAAAACGCTTTGTGTCAGATCTGGAGTGCTGGACACGGAGGGGAAGGTCAGAACCACGGTGTACGCAGAGTCCCTGGTATTGAAGTGGATTGCAAAGCCTAGGCCTCCGCTCTTCCTCCAGAGGTAAGGGAAAAGCTGAACCCCTCATGCTGTGGGGACTTAGGGGGAAGGGAACAAGAAGTAACTTTTTGGGATGCAAAGACTGCTGGCAGTTTTCATGCTTCATGAACACAAACAGGTCTTCCCAGTTATGCTAGTAAAACTTTTTTCCATGCTAACTTCTTTTGGCAAGTGGAAGCAAAAAAAAAAGTGACTCATAAGATATACAGGGCAAATATTTCCATTAACAGTTTGCTCTCTTTCATCTTTCTGCCTTGACGAAAATCACCTCTGCACGCTACGACTTCACTGTCAAATAAAGCCATGATAAGCAGGTGGACAGCTGAGATTGACGGGATCATTAATAATCTCCCACCTCCCCTTCTTTTCTACTAAGGCGGTAACCTGTACAAAATCGGTGTGTACAGGCTACTGGCACCCTGCGCAAAGAGTTTAAGGGCAAGCAAACACAAGACGGCTTCCACCACGTTCAGCTCCCTCCGCTGTCAATGCTGGAGGGAGCCGTACTAGAGGCACAGGCAAGAGCATCCATTCAGACACTGGTGAAGAGAGTTACTACGCGGTCAATTTGCCACTTAGCCCACCACACACTAACCATGCACTTAATTCCCTTTACAGACAAGCTCTGAAGCATAAATTTGCTTCAAACCAGTCGGCTGCATCCCTTACAAAAGGCACAAGAGCACCCAAAAGACAAGCAACCACATTTCTAACATCTTTAATATTCTCCTCCATTTTTGTGTGCAAGTCTGAAGTCCCACAAGCAGTTTGAGGCAGCAAATGCTTTCTCTTCTAGATTAGTTTCAACCAAAGGTAAGTTCCTCAGCTGGTTCATTCAAGAGCTAGTGAAACACTTAGGAAAAGAAAAGGGGACAGGATCTCCTTCAGCAGCAGCGCTGGTTTATGCCAACATAAATATTTTTCTCTAGGAACTATCTAACTTGTTTCTTACCTCAACTCTTAGTATAAGGCAAATGGGAGATCCCTATAGTTGGGATGTGTTATTAAGAAGTTTATAGACCACAGAGAAAAATGATGGCCTTGGTATGAACTTGGCACGATAAATAAATGGAAGGACAAAACCTCTAGTATGAACCAGGCAAGAAGTTATAGTGAATCTCTGACAAATAACTGTGGTAATAAGGAGCCCCATATTCATGCAGCAAGCTTGGCGTAAAAAAAAAAAAACTTTGAAGCATTTGACCTCTACAGTGTTTCCCAACATGAAAAAGCAGTAGTTCCTGTTCCAAAGGACAATCTAAAGATCTTATTTGCCAGCTGAGTCACTTGATGAGTATTATCATCCTACCCCCAAGTTGCGCGCAACTAAAAAAACCACACACGGGAAAGGGGAAAAAAAAATGTAACCACGCTGCCTCCCGAGTGAATGAAAAGAGCAATCAAACATGCTGCAATTAAACCAAAGATCAAAACAGAAAGAACAAGTCACCAAGTAGCAGTTTTATATCCTGTTCCTGGAAAGATTTTGGCAGGCATTAAAAACAAACAAACCACACTCACATTTAAATGACATTGTTATCCTAGGAAAGTACTTTGAAATCTGGATGCTCCGCAGCTAGATCATTTTCATACAAATATCCAAGTACTTTTGTATCTCTTATCTGTACAAATACCTATCAGAAGAGTCTCCGCTTGCCTGGACTATTCAGAGCACATGCCNTCACTGCCACCTGCGGATGAATTGTGACCGATGTGGATACCTCTTTGAACTGGAACCGAAAAGCCTTTTCCACCCCCAGTTCTTTTAGTAAGTTGTGTCACCAGCCTCATAGACCTTGCTATCAGAGTTGCACACTGTCTTCACTGCATTAGTCCTCGCTGCAACTGGGATGTGACCTTAAAATTCAGCTCTAATTTTAGCTATGAGATTATTTTCCAATATTTAAAATTTATCACCTATCTGTCAAAATTGTTATTGAGCACCCTTTCCTCCCATTTTTTTTATTCTACCCTCTTCCACTGCCCACAAATCAATCTGATTATGCTTGTGCTCTCCAATGCCCACACTACCATCAGTCACCTTCTCACTACACCTGAAACTGAGATTAAAAAAAAAATTCATAACCCTTGAAGCTGGAGCTAAAGACCATACCGATCTAAACAAAATCCCTACGCAGCTGTTTTTAGCAGCCCTTTAGCAGTTAGAAGATGGTTTAATCTTTCACAAGCCTTCCCTGTTTCATTCTCTGGATATTAAGTTCCTAGCAATGTTGGGGTTTTTTTAAGCTAATATATTAAGCAACAGCAGGAAGGTTAACAAAAGCAAGGCTGATGTTAGAATAAAGCATAAGATTTAGGAAGAAAAGCATGCTGTATTGTGCAATGAAAAAGAAATGGAGGTAGAAAAAGAAAAAAGGAAAACTACTTTGAAAACAATGCAGGAAAAAATAGCACACGATCTATTTTAGAAACTGGAAATAGCCCAGGAAAGGAAAGACAGCAAATGAAAGCCCAGTTTACTGCCTCAAAAAATGTACTGAATAAAAAATGGGCTCAAGTCCACAAACTCTGGACATATGAACAGCGAGTGAGAAAAATCAGGCTGTGGCAGCAATGTGCAAACAAGCAGACTGCACTGAAAAGCAGGTACTGAAAACACTTGAAATGGTAACAGATTGCCATTGTTCACAGTTAAATCACCTGCAGTGACCACACCGTGCATTTCAACTATCTGAAATCAAGAGCACTTGACTTGCTGATCCTTAATTCATGCATATGCAAGCACTTGACTCTGAAACTGCTGGGACCACAGCCTAGAAAAGCCCAAGACACGGCAGCACAAGTATCTTTCATTCTGGCTAGTAAAAATCAGGAAATAAGATCTTCTAAAATGACTCTGGGATTCTCTTGCCTGCTGAGGCATCTCAGTCCCCATCCAATATGACCAAGACTTTTAAAATATGAGCAGAAAATCCTCCTCATTTCCTTCCTTAGCACTGAACTGTGTCACTATAATTCTCAAATAAAGAGTAGGTGTGACAAAGGTGACAGGTAGTCACGAAGATTACACTTCAGTAGTGGACTCTGGAGTGCTCCACAGCTCCTCAGTGCAAGTATGCACCCCCGTGGCTTCCCGATACACTGGGATAAGTCCACTTCAGTGAGATTTTAGTAGCTTGGGTTTTTTTGCACTGGAAGACGACCCAGCAGGGAAGAGCTGCAGTGGATGGCATCAGCGTGCTCGGTTTGGGCACTGGGAGCCAGCCTTTGGAGCATGTTGCAGAATACACTTACCCACGCTGCGGAGATGTAAGAAGATGCAAGGTGCCCTGTTTTGCCATTGTTAGGCCATTGTTTTTCCCCTAGTAAAAAAAAAAGCGGGTTGATCAGGTGGGATTCTTCAACTCTACAATAGGAAATGCTGAAGAGGAACGTATCCAGAAATGCAACCCCTCTCCGGAAAGGTCAGTAGCAAAATGAAGATTTACACCCAGATCTCAGTTTGGACTGAGGCATCTGCTGGCCATTACAGCAATGGAAGACCCATTCACACTTACCAAAAAGGATGCAAGCAAAAGAATTTGAGATGGCAACGTTTACCTTTTGATCTAACCCAAAGTAGTTACACAGCCATTCAAGAAATGGTAAAATTAAATTCAACATCTTTGTTCGCTCTCAGAAGGTTCAAAATTACAACTCCCACTTCGAGGAAGGTGGCCCAGCCACAAGGCAAGCAGCTAGAAAACAAATGCAAGATTCAAGGGCCCAAAGAAAGGAGAAGAAAAGGAAGTGTGAATCTAATTCCTGTGAAAAAGGAGCCTGAGCTTCAGTCCCTACTCCTAGCTCCCAGAATTTTGTAGGTGTTTTGCCATTAAAATCTTGGCAAGGGCAGCAGCGTAGCAGTAGGATTCATCTAAGCAGATGTAGATAGATACCTGAGCTAGTTCCATATAACCCGTCTATAGCCCACGGAGAGAAAGACACTTTTAGGAAGAGTCAGCTCATCCTAAAGTAAACATCTGAGCTCTGCTAAATACATTTGATGAGATTAATTCTGTTGTAGAGCATATGGCAAGTTTTACCAGTGAAAACCAATGTATGTAAGGTCTTGGGAGAAGGTCTTGGGGATACAGGAGTGTCACCAGGTACTGGGGGTACACCTTGTTCTTAAACAGTTACCTAAGCTCTTACACTCCCCTTCAGACACAGAATTACCACTGCAGATCTGACCTGAGTTCATAAGGTTTATCTGTGCACAGACAATTCTGGCAGACAAAATCCATTCTCTAAGCATGGCAGCATTTAACCGCAAGAGAAAGAGCATATATCCTGTTATATTAAACTAAATTAAAGTGTCCTCAGCGCACTGAAATAAGTGAAAATCAAGACTAAACACAGGACCATGGAGTTGCATACATCAGTAGTTAGGGAGGCTTCAGCTTCATTTAGCTTTATTCACATAACAAATGTAACAAGCTTCTTTTAATGTGTTCTGTTGGAAGGTAAGTTGAATGCAAGTCCTTTTTTAGTTCATTATACGAAAACAAGGACAAATTCAAACACTTTTTAATTCCTTACTTTGTTTAATTACTAGAAACCCCACTCTGGTGTCAATTTTGCTAAATTTCTCAGGTACTATCTGAGAGGTTTTTTTGGCATTGACAGAAGAAGGATGTTGATTATACTATAAAATCACTTTCTCCCACATGTCTCACTTGAATAAAAAGGCAATATTAAAAAAAAAAATCAGAGCAGGCTGAATTAAAAAAAAAAAAAAAATCACTTTTCTAAAACAAGTTTCATTACCAAGGTTAGAAGTTTCCTCAGTCAGTGGGGAAAAAAAAAAAAACACAAACCACAAACCAGAAAGATTTATCCTTTTTCACATATCAGATGAGATCTACTACAGAGATATTATTGCCCTTTTCCGGGTTCAACTTTTAAAATAGCATGTTTTTTCTCCAGTCACTGGTGATCCAACCTGCACTTTCAAATAAGTCTCATTTATACTCTGGGATTCACCATTTCATCTTTTATTTACACAACAACTTTACTGAACAATATCAACAGGTGAATGTTTCTTGGCAGTTTCTCTGTAGCTGTCAAATATCGCAGACACCTTGTCTTGAAAACCTAGTCTTGCAAACTTAGGTGTCCCTAAAATAAATAATAAAAAAAAGTATTTTTAGTTTACTGGACCCTAAAGAAGTACAAGAATGTAACCATGCTACAGATATGTACATTTTATATTTTGCAAAACATTCAGCAGCAACTAATTTTTCTGTATTTAAGTAATTTTTACTATAGAAATATAGTAATTTTTCTATAGAAAAATTGAGTACTACTTAGTAAAAGCATTTGGTATTTTACAAACAGCAGCATTATGTGAGCACGAGTTTTCTCTAAGGATCAGTACAAGCAAACTTTGAAGGTGAAGCCAACGCGAGTCATTCTGCAATGCAGAACACACTTCCCAGTCAGTTGGAAGTAACTAACTGCACATCTGTTCTGCTCTAAGGTAATGTCAGTTCATTAATTTATCAGCAGGGCATAGGAAAATTTAAAATATTTTAAAGAAATACCAGAGAAATCCAGGAGAAGATGCACCACATTTCAGAGACTTGGGTTAAATGGTCATAAGAGAGCAACGTTTCTAGCAGCTGATGAAGAGTCCCGTGAAAGGCAGCAGTCACACAGCTGGATGAAAGTAATTCTACAGATGAATTCATGATCACAAGCCTAAAATTTTACAAGTTTAATCCAATTAGCACAGAATTTGAGGCTTCTTTTAAATAGTTTCACAGCTAGTAGCAACCTTTTCTCCATTATTTCTTAAGAAACCCAGGAAGCAAGTGAGAATGGAAATTTAAGAAGCAAAACTGTTCAAGACAATTGCCTGACAAAGTGCTAGTAGTACATAAAAACCGAGTGTGGTTTTTGAGCAACTTTGTTAAGCTTAGGTCTAAAATAAAGCCTTATTTAAAGAAAAAGCAAACCACTTGTGTCCTTATGCGAGTTGATATTTGAATCTCATACAAAGTGAGGATTCACAGAAGTTTCATTCTTTGAAATATCCAACTCTTAAGTATAAAATTCTATGAGCAAACTCATGTTTTGACCTGCTAACACTATTAAAAAATATCTACCCCCGTTAACGTAATTCTTTTAATTGCAAGGAACAGTTATAACTTTGGGGCTGTTGCAGCTTCACAGGGTAGCCAAGACGGTCAGCTTTGGGGTCGACGTTACCTACTGTCTGTCTAGGCAGACTCAAAGCCACAGACCAGTTTGCCAGACTGGCAGTGCTGTTACCTCTCCGTAACTCAGGCTCGGTTGCTGCCAGCCACTTTTTACACAACTTAATCTGAGCTAGAAAGAAAGACGAGGGTAAACAGCCTGAAGGGACGACAAGTTTCTACCTACCATTTGCATATTGCCATTACTCAAAACTTGTGTTTCAGATACAAACTCTCCAACCTAAACAACCATGTGTAGATGCTATCAGGAACGGGGAAGAGCCCGGCAGCTTGCATCACAGGCAGAAAGAAAGCGCCACAATACAACGCGCACCTGAATCTTCCCACCAAACCGGCATTCCGAAAATACAACAGTATCTGAAAAACATAAAACTTGTGACATCAGAAGATCCTTCCCTTCCTGTATGGCACAAAACAGGTAGAAAGAAAGGAGAACAAATCTTGGCAGTAGAAAATGTGTTTATGCGTAGCATTTGGAAAAGAAAACGACGAGCCACACTGCGTATAATCCAGCACTCGGTTTGACAGTGACCACCATCTGCTGTTTCAGAACACAGGTAACAAAAACCCACAGCACATGTATGACATTACCCGGCCCTAGGTTATCTTTAAATCTTCTTTTTAGTTAGAGCCTGGCTTCACTTAGAAGCAAGAAACTTCATGTTCTTAGTCTTATTTTTAAATATTTTCACTACAAGTCAATATTCATTAGTATCTAAATCTTTTTGAGCTCTGGCCTCAGTAATAATTTGCAGCAATCAGTTGTAATTACGGAACACGTGAAAGGCATTTAAATCTGAATTACTTTTAGATTTCATTAAATACACCGTTTTTCTGGTTTTACAATATAAAAAGAATGCAAATCTCTAGGAGCCTTGCTTTGTATACTTTTAAAAATCTCCTCTGAAGTTAGCAGTACCCTTTTTAAAAACCTTTTTTTTGCGGAAACTTTCCTACAGTCCTCCTTAGTCTACTGATCTGTCTGCATTATCTTTCAAGATGGAGCAGCCACAGCTGAGCACTGAAATCAAGATGAAGGCAAACAAACAATCGACAAAATGGGATGTACACACACATACCCAAAATAAAATATCCTCCAAGTTTCACATATGATTCTCAGCTCATCCTTCATGCTATCTGGTGTTTTGATTTTTAAACTCCAGCTCCATGTTAATAGATGTGCTTTCCTCTGACCTATCACACCACCACCTAGAAGATTTTTTTGAGCTACCAGCTAATTTTAAATATTCTGGGATGTATTCATCATAAACAGTTTTTCCCTTCTAATGCATACTTATAACTCTGTTTCATCTGCAGTTTTGTTGCCAATTCACAATACTATTTTATCCGCAGCAGTGTCTCCCCTTAGTCCGGATTAGCCAGCTTTCACCTTGATCTTTTTTTAAACGACTCATCTCCTCCTGTTTCTTGGCAAATAAGATTAATTGCCCATCCTGTAAAGAAAAATGGAGGAATTCCACTTTACTTACACCACAGTGACCAAAAAAAAATCTCTTTTTCTAACCAACTTCCTATTGGTTAATCAGTTTAAGGTTTATGACGACGCCTTCCCTCTCAACCGATGACCGCTTCGGATGCTGACTCACGTTCAGTGGTTGACTTAGCTGGAACGGTTGGGTGAGGCATTCCTCGATGTTCCTCTAACCCTCTGCCAGGGAAGGCTATCAGGGATGAACACAAAGCAAATCCTCAGCTAGTCCTAACTTAAAATCGACAGCACGAACACAGACCACTGGCAACATCAGTTTGCATTAACGTGTTGGGCTGTAGACTGCAATGGCTAAAAACACACTCTGTGGCTCACCTGATTCCTCCTGCCACAAAGAATAATGTCAAAGAAAGGGCTGGGCATGAGCGTTACTGTTTTGGTCATATCAGGTAAGGGTGCTGTGGAACACAAGTCAACCACTTTAACCAGTGACCTCCTTGAAAGACTTTGCACTTACGTGTAAGTATCTGTCAAGCATGATCCATCTACTCATGCTTCAAAAGAACTATCCATGCTTTCAAAAGAAAATAGCAGAGTATTTTCCTTTGGACAGTAACTAATACAACCATCAGAACTATGAGATTACAATTTCACAAAGTTTATCAAAACCAGATGTAAAAGCTCCTTGCTTTTGATTCCCTAAATCTTTGTTAGACTCTTTAAAATGTACTAGTCACTGTTTTCCACTTCTATACTCTAATACACGTTTGTATATTTTTACCGCCTGTATTTCTAAACTTCTTCAGAGAGCTGAATGAGTATCTAAGCCTGGCAACTCAGTATGCTTTCACATTACTAATGTGTTCCAGTACATAGTTTCCTAACACGTCTGTTTTATCATATTTCATCTTTATTGCCAGAAAGGCAGCATAACTAGAATATAAGATATCACAAATTAGCCTAATAATGACACCTTATGCGAAGAAGTTCTCAGCAATGTACTTACTTTAATCCTCGTACTGTAGTACTCATTTTAATCCTTGTATTGTAGTTGATGATTTTAGACACCCATGTTTCCTAGATTTTTTTTTTTTCTTTTTACATAAGACACTTCTCTGTCCATATGCTCTCCAAATCCACCTTGGACTTTTTAGCTTCCTTCTTTCTACTGCCAGCTATGAGTACATCCTCCTCCTGGACTTCACCAGGGTTAGATTTCCACCTTTCAAACAGCTTCTCCTTGGCACAATAACTTGGACATTTAGCCCTTACCATCCTACTCCCATTTGTCAGACAAACACGCATTCGGAGACCTCTACTAGCTCTGCAAGCACGCTGCATCTAGGACACAGCATTTTTATTCCTTGACTTATGATTAGTCCTTCTGGTCTCCCTTCTTATAAAGGTTAGGTCCTCCAAAAGCTCCCTTCTTATCGTATCAATTTTCTTACCTGCTGCTAACCTTTCTTAACCTTCATACAGATTGCTAACGTGTTATTTAGGAGGTCAGCTAATACTCTCTGCTACAGAATTTGTCTAAGCTTAAATATACATTTCAAGTGATAGTTTTGCCACTTACTGGAAGTATCTTTTGCAAAGCAGGGCATTCACATGGCCACTTCAGGCCAGCTTAAGATAGTTGCCTTTCAGCTACCACCTCCAGGCAATACTGGGGTTTTTTGGGTCGCTTTTTTAATTGTTGCATCCTGCCACACAGCTCTCCACCTTGGACGCTTTCTTGCAACTTACTGTTGATAATTACAAGAACGCCACACCGCAGGCTCTGGGATCAAACTAGAATTTCCACACTTCTATCATCCACTAATTAATATGGCTTTTGTGAACCATTGCAGTTTGTTCTCAAGAGGAAACCATTATAATCCTGGTAGTCATTAATACTAAAAGGCAATGAATGTGCCCTGGCACTTGTGCTACTAGATGGATGTAGATGAGCTGGCAAATAGCCAGGGCAGTACCAGAGGGACACTGAGTGGAGCAGGAAATCAACTGATTACTCTCACACAAACTTTAACAACCAACTTCATTCAGCATACTACTGGTTCAGGACTTTGCCAACCAGAACTGACTGCTAGGATAGAAAAACGGTAAAACGGTATAGCCTAAGACAATCAAAAAAGCCGCAGTGCTTCACACTGAGAACCACCATTTTCTTGGAAAAAGGGATTTGCAAGGCTGGGGCTGGTGAGGTACGACTTACATGTTATCTGTTCTCCAAATATCAATCAACCCTGTGAGTTTGAGGGTAAGCAGCGCTTTTCTCCAAGGTACTACAAGATCTAAAATGATCATAATGGAAAGAATCTAATACTAAAGCACAGCTGCTGAAACACAGGAATCTTTAGAAATAGGCCTTCCTTCACTCTGAGAAATTGTTTGTTTTCCCCAGACCATTACAGACATCAACAGGGTCACAATTTCTACTGTAGTTCTGAGAAATTCTCTGCTGCTCGAGCTTTAAGAGCTTTGTTTGGCTCTCGGGGAAGAGAAATAACTGTATCAGGCTGACGGCAAACTGCATATATGAGAGACTGACAAATGCTAGAGGGTACTAAGAAATACTTAATGCTAAAATGTTTGTTGAGGTTTGTAGAACAACTGAAGCAAAGGAGAGTTCAGTGTTTTGCGGAGAAGGGGTGAGAGGAGAAAGGGTAGTGAAATAGGGTGGAAAGATCATCTTCGTGTTATCAATAGCCACAGACCTTGCTATTCCACAGCTGGAACAAACTATGCTCTTACTGCAAGGCTGGAGGAAACAAACACAGAAAATATACACACACCTTTGTATGAGTTTTATTATTTCTCAATGATTTTCACATTTGGAACCAACCAGACTATTTCATTGAACCCCACAGCCAAAGCCATTGACTCATTATTCTGCCCCAGCACCGGTGCCCAAGCAGGGAACGACGGAGAGCCTGCAGCGCAAGGGGAGGGTGCTCCCCACTGCTGCCCCCAAGCTGGCAGCCCTGCAGCTTCCCTGCCATGGGGTGGGCGATCTCTGCAGCACACCGGTGCAGACTCTCTGCAGCAGGAGATACTACTGGAATGCTTCAGCTCTCTTCCCAGCTGCACACCTGCATTTCCTCCCAGAGGAGCACAGCAGAGGTTGGCCTGTGAGGATACCAGAGGACACTTGTCCCAGCTATGGCAGATACACACGAAGTCCTGAGTATCTCCATCAACTCCAACTGCCATAAACCTGGAGGAACGCAGCTGTACCGCAAAGAAGCATTGTATGGCCCAGAGAGAAATCTTGATGTTAAAATGGATACTTGCAAAGAACTGCAACACAACCGGCTTTGCGGCAGCAATGAGCACACAGCCACAATATTCTTCAGCAGGATATTTATTCATCATCTCCCCATCATCTGCCCCTTCTTGCCAGTTCAGTCCTTCAGTAGCTCCTGTCCTCTCCTTCACCCCACACAAAGGAAGTCCTTCTCTCATTGTCTTCCGCCTCCAGTAGGATAACATTACCAAGTCACCAAGTAGGTTCTCTTCCCCCCCCAAATCTACCCGGTTTTTGCCTGAGGGATGCAGTCTATCAGCGACTGAAGAGCACAGAGACGCCAAAAATAGTTATTCTGTTTTAATCTTCATATCAACAATACTATGAGTTTCCCAGAAGTTCCCATGAGCTTCTCAGTTTAGTACAGGCCATAAACAAGCTAATCTAAATGTCAGCTTTGGGGTGGGCTCAGAAGTGCACGTACCAGGCAGTGGGCACTAATAACTGCACACATATATCCACTAACTGATCTCACACCAGACAATATTAGCTTGAAGTAATCCCAAACAAGAGAAAAAAGTTGCATTCATGGAAGGTGTAGAACACTCAGGAAGCCCCTGAGCAACAAACATGGATGCAGGGAGAGTATTCCAAGAAACTCTTACAGCTTCTGCAGACCTCTGAAGTTGGCCGGGGTCAAGGACAAGGTACAGCGCTGACAGATTGCTGGACAAAACATAACTTCCAGCTTACATGCTATGATGGTGTCACACACAACTCACTTGGATGTTTATAAAGTTCTCCGATACAGATATACCACAATACAGCTTATTTCAGTAAACATCACCTCGCACTGGCCAGAAAAATTTCCACTGGCATTCCCGGATTCTACACGCTTGTCCTGAAATAAGCCTTAAGACTGTGACTTGGAAGTCATTTCAGAAGTTTTTCCTCCAGTTCTGTACCATCCAAAGTGTGCTGCAATTCAACAAAGCCGCCTACCAAAAGCGTACCGCCCTTCCTCAACGGAGGCACACAGTCCAACAGAACCTGCACAATCCCTAGGAGGGCTGAGCTTTGGCAGGGGGCCTTGGATGTCCTGCCACTGCTCATCTGTGCCTGGAGAGCAGCATCCCGAGTTCCTTTTTTCCATTCCACATGGCATTTTGTCACCTCTTTCAGATGGGCAGTGTTACTGGAAAGAGACTGAACTGCTCACCTCCCCAGAAGTACAGTGTTTTCCTGTCTTCTACACAGGATCATAAGATGATGTGGAGTCTGGTTAAAACTGGCATTGCCAGCCTAAATACGAGAGCACACTCAGGTGAGCTGACATACCAGTTCAACGCACATAAAGATATGAAGCCTTGCCATGGAAAAACTAACAAAATAGAAGTAGTTAAAATAAAGATATGCATCCATATTCTGAGATAATTAATTCCAAGGTAAACTTAATTCACTTCTTAGATGAATAACTGAAAAGCACATGTGGATAAGGCATGCTGTCCTTAAAGTCATATTAATTTAACATGACTGAAGTGTAGACAAGAGTTTATTCTGAATTAGAGACTTACTTGCCATGAGGTCGGTACAAGAATGATTACCCCTGCTATTTACTTTCTCAGAATTTAACCCTGTTATGCTGTTTTCGAATTTCAACTCCGAGCCACTGGAGTCTACCTTCAACAAATCGGTTAATTTGATGGCTGGAAACATTAGAGGTGTAGAACTTCCATCATACTCAGAAATGAAACAAGCACAAAAGTAATACACCATGTTCTAAAGTTTACTAGATACACTTTTATTCTCCAATAGGTTGTTGCTAAGTTAAAAATACTGCATTTTACTAACAGGTGGCAGATTAATAGCTTTGACATAAATGTTTTGGTTCAGTCCCTAGGTGCAGCAGGAAAGCAACAATCTACTTATATTCTTATATTATACAAGTAAGTTCAGCCTGCATTCAGGTGATAACTACTTGACTGATTCAAAACAGCAGTTAAATTTCTTACTCATAAAGGAAAGGGTGTGAAAAGATATGAACACTCAGACTTGCAGAGCAGATGAAAAGTGTTACCTCTGACTAGCTGACACAGCTTTACGGCAGAAGCAAGCTTGTAATATCGATATATCCACACAGTTCATATGTTTAATGAAGAAGATTCAGCAATACACGCTGTGTGAATAAACTCCACCCACCCAGCATTACAGACACTACCAACATCAGATGTCAGAACTCGTTCGTTTACATAAGAGGACACCACGTGAATTAATCTTTCTGCACTGAAACCAGTTAATAAATCTCAAGTACAGTATCAATTATTAAATTTTAAGTGAAATTGTGTTTGACAGTACTTCCATATCACATTTATCGCCTACTTGTAATACTAACCAATCTACTGCACGTTACTGCAACGTATCATGACTTTACTTAAGAGTCACAACAAACCCTGTAACTTCTGATCAATAGTACGCAAACATGCTTGATATCAAACATTAAATACAAGAAAAATCAATCACACTAACAGAACACTCCGCTTCACTACCATCTTCATTAGCAACATACCTAATCTTGAGCTTGAAAGTCTGTCAAACTCCTTGTCGTTAGATATGGGTGGCTTTTGCTTGCTATATTAAACAGCCACAAAGCTTCAGATATGTTTTTCCCATACAGATATTCAACAGCAGTTTAAGTCAACGTTAATTGTTAATTTCTTCAGAGAATGGTAAGAGCCCTTAAGCTTAATGCTGTAAAGCCTTCCAGAGGTATTGGAATGACAATTAAAAAAACCTGACGTAATCCACTGAAACAAAGGACTTCAGCATCCAAATTCATTTGAAAAGAGATGTTCTGTGTCTAGAAGATTTAGAAAAAATACAGCAGCTTGTAAAACATAACTTACTGCTTTGAAGCATGGCAGCTCCAAAGACTAAGTTTTTTCAGTTCTACAATGCCGTATCAGGTATTTTCTACTGAAAAAAAATTAAAGAAACTATAAATGGCTTACACAGATTTTCCACAAGCTACCTGCCGCTAACCTCAGTTCTCATATAGAGACAGAAAAGGGGAAGGGGAGAAAAGACTTACAAAAGTGGGCCTACTACCAGGCATCTGCATCTCACCATGTCTGTCTTTACACCTCTTAAATCCCAGCCAAGATGCAAACCGTTTTTATTATCAAACTCCAAACAAACGCAACACATTCATGCTGTAATTAGGCGACAAACTTCTAGGCTGGGTCAATCTGTCAGGGTGATTGTCAAGTGCCAAAGGAGATAACAAAGTTTGAGCTGTGGTGAGGATACAGAAGAGCGCCTCAGACTGGAAATCCACACACCAAAACACACTTGATGTTCTCAAGACCACCATTAGCACGATCGTTACCGGCAAGATTTTGACGCAAGTTCGCTATTTTGCTGAAAGAATATGCAAAGCATGCGTACTTGTTACCATTCCAATCAAGAACAAATCAAACCCCATACTGCTAACGAAAAGGCTGCAAAAATTGATGAGCTAACACAGCCTAACACCCTTCGGAAGACGCCATTCACCTCCGGGAGAGGTTCTGCCATTCACACACTAGGGAACCTGGCAAACCAGCAAGCGTTTTGCGTAGTCATGTGTAAAATTAGATCTCTGTTGTGCAAGCTAACATTCTACTAATATTTTCATTCACAAGAGACCAAGTGCTTAATTAACATTTATACCGATTCTCAAGCTATTTACCCACACAAAGGAGGTGGTGATTTGATATCATGGTTCCTTACACACAGCCCTAAATACAGATATAGTTCTTGCTCCCCTCTATCACATGCATTTAATATTTAAATTTGCAACTGCTCTTCTGGAGCAAGTAAAACTCTTAGTAAAAAAGACAGCGTGTATTTGTTAGAACACGGAGAACAAGTATTGGTTTCCTGTGATGATTTGTTCCAGTTTGCACAGTTTTGCCTTTGGAAGCAAGCAGAGGCAAAGGAGATACGGTACTGTGGCACGCTGTAGGATGATCCGTATTGTTACTTTAGTTTTGCATCTAAAAGTACAGCAGTACAGGGGTAATGACATCCCCCAGCCCTCAGAAGTTCCAGTTAAAATCATATATTGGGTTGCCTTTTAACAAATCCTACAAGAAACAATTTACTTTTTGAGACGTATCAGCTAGCAAATTTTCTGAGTTAACACTGTCACCATCTTGATCGACACTCCACTTTATTCCTTCCAAAGAAGTTTAAGATTGTCATAACTGCAACCCAAGTCACAACATTGTACATAAAGCAAGGATAACCATTCTCAAAGGCAAGGTGATTATTCTTCATAAAATAAAACCTTCGCCAGATCACCCCAGGTCTCATTACTTTCTTTGAACAGTTGCAACTTTCAAATGAACCATGAGCAGGAAAAGTTACACTATTTTATCGTACAGCCTTCCTAAGAATCAGACTATTTCCCCGGCTACCAGTTTATCCCACCATTCAATAGCGACAGGCAAAATCAACACCACACATTCTTATTTTCCTATTCAAACATGATTTACATTACTCACCAAATCCCAAAGAACATTTTAAATTGGTTCACGCATTTTAAGACAAGACCGTACCTGCGTACACACAGCTAAAACATCTAACCCGCTACTAACACCGGTTAGTTTGATATCTAAACTAGTCAGACTACTAAGGAAAACTATTCATACTCCAGCACTGTGATCATTACTATTTGTCTTGCAATTCTCACGTAGGAGAGGTAATATGGCAAATTCAAGTGCTGTCTGAGCATTAACAAAAATCTAAGAAATATCTGATAGCTTCCTAGCTCTCAACATCTGCTCAGCATCCATGCAGCATCCCTTCTTGTAAGGGAAGGCTATATCTTGTTTCCTTAATAACGAAGCAGCTCTTTGTTCTACTTATTAACAGGAAAGAAAATGGCTGTTACACAACTACTGAACAACATTCACACTTGAGCTCCTAGTTCTCCTTGAGGCTCCTGATATGAAGAAAATAACTTCTACCGGCATCTTCCAAGAGTAACTCTTCAGACAAGACAACATAGGCCATGTTTAAAAAAAACCCCAAAACAAACAAACAAAAAGCCCCACCAAAAGCGCTTTTGCAACTGCTGAGCATCAAAACAGTGTTAAAGGTGATCAACAAAAACCCCGAACTATTGATTCCCTTCCTTGATTGCAAAATGGGTATGGAGAGGGGTTCCACATAGCCATCGCCTGGCAGTTGAGATTAAAAACTTAGTCCAGATTCTAAGAAGTTCAGAAAAAAAACACTTTGAGGTTTTGTAGCTATTTGCTTAGATTTGGTTATGCATTATTGTCAATGCAAATCCACTGTCAAGCAATGCTGGTATCAAAACTGAAACTAACTGTATGTAACTGAAATCAAAATCCCTTTTGCAATCCAAGGAAAACTACATACAGTTGGTAAATAACAGATGTTCAGAAAAAAAAAAGGACCACTTCAGTTTTCAATCAATGTTTAGCAGCTTTATGACTTGTACCCTTAAAAACACCGCTTTGGGGACTAATTGAAGTAAAAATCATGTAGAGAAATCTAGTCACTGCAACTGGTTTTCCAAAAGCATAAAATACACCAGGTAACAGGTACAGGCACCACAAACCAAGCCCAATGAGTTGGTTGTATCACAGGAAAAGAAAACCCCTGTCACCCAAGTTATCACACAAAGCATCTAGAAATCACCCAAGTTCGTTTTTCACACCTCCACACTTTCTTTCTTAGAGATGAGAAAATGCAAGCAAATACATCATCTACACCAGACACAAGCAAAAAAACCAAGTAATTTAGAGATGACATTTTCAGAAGCTAAAACTGCTCCTATTCGGAGGGCCTGTTCTAAAGCAGTAAGAATAACCTGTCCCCTGACGAACAGGAAGGGCAATGCAGAGAAAAGTTTAAAAATTTGGCAAGTATCAAATCAATCCATAATGCAAACTTCATAATGCGAGTCATTTGAAAGCTTTTTAGAAAAGTGTTATGCAGTAATCATTGTCCTATTGATAAACCCCTTCCCAGTCATGCAGTTAAAGTCATCAGAAATTTTTTTTTAATCAAATGCATATACTTAAAGCACAGGTCACTATCTCATGCTTTCATTTTAATTTATTCTGCAGTTCACACAAGAAAATTACTCTTACACACCCACTTACATTGTGTCACACAGTAAAAGCATTACTTTTCTTTACAGACATCACTTTAAAAGGAGTATTTTCATTAAAAATTCCAACTTTTAAGTGTCTTGGTGGTTTTAATGAATAAGTTTTGCAACAGTTGAACAAAACAATGCTTTTTCTAATGAGCCCTTTATATAATGTAAGAAGTACAGGAGCACTGAGGAATTGAATAAAAATACCTCTTTTCCAGAAAGTTAACCCTGTTTTTAGAAGTGAGCGGATCTCACCTGTCTTTTTCATATCGATTAGGTGCTGGACAACATGAGGAGACAGTACATTAATCTTATCTCATTATATTTTAGCAGTGGCTGTTGTGAACTCACAGATAGGACGGCTGCACCCTGCAAAAAGCAACTTCCTTTATAGGAGGAAGTACCTACATGCCGATTTAATCGCACCCCCCCCCCATACAGGGTGGATTTGGTGGGGAGGGAGGTGAGAGCGAGTGCATTTTGGGGGAAAAGCAGGGGCTGTTGGTCCAAAGGCAGCCCTGAGCTGGGCTTCTCCAGCAGCAGGAAGTTTCTATGGGGCCTTGCCGAGCATGCGCCGTGAGCTCCACGGTCTCCCTATGTGGCAAGAGTGCAGAGGCAACAACCAAACCAATAATAGAGACAAGAGACCAAGAGCAACAAGCACCTTCCCCTCTATATTCCTACCACCGCCTCCACGCAGCCCTCCCCGGGCTGCTCTCTTGGCCCGGGCCCTCCCACATCCATAGCACGGAGCAGGAATTAGAGAGTCTGGCAAGCAAATCTGCTACTGGAGAGAGAGAGGAGAGGAGGAGCAGCTTGAAAGAAAAACAGTGGAGTGCATAACCCATCCCTCCACCTCGCACAGCTCAGGTGGCGGTGGGGAGGGAGGAAGCAGCGAGCTTATCCCCCCCCCAGCCCCAACTACAAGAAGGGGACGAGGGGGAGGAGAAGAGAGGGATGGAGACGGCACACAATGGCTGTCTGTGTCTGTGGGGAGGAGATGGCCTACAACAGCAGCCGTGGGGAGGGCTCAGGGCTTCTCTGTCCCCCCCCCCCGCCCCGCCATTCCTCACCCCACATACACAGAGAGGAAAGGAGGGGGGGTGAAAGAGTATCAGGACGTTGCCTTGTGTGTGTGTCCCCTTCTTGTTTCGGGGGAGAAGTAAAAACGGACACATAGATGGGGGGGGAGGCGGCGAAGCGACCCCCAAGCGTGGGGGAAGGGAGGAAATGGAAGAGCCCCACTGCCAGCGTCAGGCCGAACAAAAATAGTTATTTCAGTTTATCCCCCTTTCTGCAGGAGTCCCACCCGCACAGAGCTCGGGAGCAAACCCAGAGAAAC
>VYZW01034684.1:9463-38360 GCA_013401315.1 Balaeniceps rex | reverse complement strand
GGGGGGGAAAGGCCGCCGGTCTGGCCAATCGGAGCGGGCGGAGGGGCGGGGCCGGCAGGTAGCGCTGGCCAATGAGAGGGGCAGCGAGCGTTCCCTCCCCCCCCCGCTGGATAGGTGGAGGTTGCGCCCAGCGGGGCAGGGGTCGCGCGCGTGGAGGTGAGTGCAGGCGCGTAACGGTCGTAACGGCTCCCCTCAGCGTGAGGGGAGGAGGACGAGGACGGCCCGGCCCGGCCCGGCTCGGCTCGGCTCCCGGCCCCGCGGACGGGGAGGAGCTCCGTGGAGCAGGCCGGTTCCCTCCCGGCGGGGGAGAGAGGCGTGAGGCAGCGGGGCCTTGGGGCCCGTTAAGCAAGGCCTTGTTTCGGGGGGGGAGGGGGGCAACAGCTGTGCCGCCCGCCCCCTGCGTGCTCGCGGTCGTACCCCCCCACCATGCTTCTCCCGGTTCTCCCTTCTTCCCTCCCCCCTCCTTGTTTTCAAAGTGCTGTTCTGCCCCTCACCTCTTACGAGCACCCCACTCTCCGTGACCTCCCCCAATAACTCGCCTTCCTCAGCTCCCCAGCAAAATCAGACTACCGAGTTCCCGAAAAATGTTTTCCTAGTTCTTGAACTTGACATCTGCCCCCTCCCTACCCAGTTCATTTAAGCTTAGCCTGTCCTTTCTACTTGCCTTTCTGCTGTCAGCTTTTAAATCCTGAATTGCTTTTCTAGCTGCTGTATCACTTCTGAAATTGTGTCGGCTGCAGGGAAGTCGCCCACCTTCACCTGTTGACCCCGCTCCCAGCCAGCGCTGGAGAACTACGTTGTCTTTTGATACCTGACAGGAGTTCTGGCTGAAACTTGACATACACCGATTCACTCTTTCACCTTTATCCTCTTTGATCTCAGGTTGCGCCTTGGATTTTATGAAACGCTCTTTCCTTCTGCAGTCTCTCAGTAAAATATTCTCTGGTGCGCTGCTCTCGTTCACCTTTTTTATTCTATTTGTTGCTGATGGGTGTTGCTCTGAAACACGTTTACCTTCACGGAAGGCAGGTATGCTGGCAATTTTGAAATCCACCCGCTTGCCCGACTGCACTTCAATCTCAACTTTCTTCCGTTTCATTCTCAGCTATTTTTCTCTTCTACCATCCTTAGCCACTGCTTCATTTCTTTCTCATAGTATAGTCTCCTTGCATAAACTTGTATTTTGCCTTCTTTTAAGTTCTTCTGCTTCCTTTATTTCCTGTGTTTTTAAACTCTCGTAACTTTGCTTATAGATTCCCGAACTGTTTCTCCTCCTCGTCCCTTTGTGTTTGGACTGCTGCAATTTACACAAATTGCTGTTTTAGGTTATACCTGTGAGCTGTATAGTTCATGGTCTCTTTTGATCTTAAGTGGTACTGTATATTTTGGTTCTGTACATTTGTCATAGTGAATAATTAAAAAAAACCAACTCATTCGTTGGGGAAATATTCTCCTACTCTTTGCTGATTGGTGATTGGACCATGCCCTGCATCAAGAATGCCCAGAGTTCCTGTTAAAAAGTTCATTCTTATGCCAACTTAAGACACACTTCATTTAAATAAGCTGACTTTACTGATATTCTCTGGCAGTATTATGGGAAATAGTTTTAGATTACAAATTTTTTTATTTATGGCTTTTAAGTTTTGTTTCTCTATTTCTGCTATTTACTTCTTTTTGTACTGTTTGGAAAAGATAGTATGGAACCCGTGCTCTCCCATCTGCAGTTTGTGCCTGTTTGATTGCGCAGTCCCAGCCTTGTAATACTATTTGGATTGGGAAATCTGATATTCCTAATCATTTTATTGTTCATTTATCTCTGTCTAACCTCCAGGTCTCATTCTGCCGTTTCCTCCAAAACTAGAACAGGCAAAAATTGTTTTTGCTCTTCAGAGCCAGGTTCTGGGTGGTTTATTCAGCCTTTACACTTTGGTTGGTGGGTGATTTCAGTCTGTTGGTTATTTCTTCCGCTATAATCTCCCTTCAAGTAGATTTTTTGAAAAATAGTCTTACGAACCTTTGTTTGAATCCATTGCGTTGCGGATATGTAATGAGGGAATCTAGAATATATGAATCCGGGCAAGTTTCGTTCCCCTGTAGCTGCTTGCCTGGCTTTCTGTTTGGCCAGGCACACGTACCACTAATTTGTAAAGGAGCGAGAAAGAAAAGAACCGCCCCGCTATTCTGTGGACGAAGCACCTCTGGCAGGCTCAGTCCTGCGCCGAATCCAAAGTAACACGGTTTTTACTTCGTGCGACATTTGAAGTGGGATGCTGAGATCCGCTCCTGGCAATCCGAGAAGAGCATGTCCTGTCTGGCCATACCTGTCAGGTTTGCCATAGCACATGCAAGACGGGAAGGGAGGGAGGCTTCCAGGAGGACAGGAAGCCTGGCAATGCAAAGATTTCTCTTTTGCGAGGGCTCGCTCTTTAATCTGTGCCACCAAGGTTCTTATGGTCGATTCCCCCGCCCCGGTGAATTTGAACAATTAAAATATAACTGTGTATCTGGAAGGATCTGCCACAGAGTTTTTCTGGATCAGCCAGTAGCAGAGCTTTTCTTACTGCAGAAACGACCAGTTTTCTTCGTAATGTGGGTTTTGGACCATCTTCCTCCTGAACTAAAAGGGCAGAAAAGCAACTCTGCCCTTGAGATGCGTCAGTTGACTGCTGTGCTGGTCTAACCCTTTGCCAGGGTATCGCTGTGTGATTCCTATCTTGCCACCGAGTGCCAGCATCGCACCGGCGAGCAGACTGCAGTAACGTGAAGGACTGCGAGGAGGGCGTAAGCTTTCATGGTGCAGTGAGGCGGCACGTTCGGAGGCAGAGTCCCTGCCATACTGATGCCCAGCTCTGATTGTGATAGCAGAGCTAAAAATTACTGCGGTTAATACCAAAAAGCGGCTGGTCTGTGGCAGCACTGACGAGGCCTCAGCTGGAGCACTCCATCTAGTTTTAGGCAACAGACATCAAAGAAAGATGCATGCCAGTTGTTGGCTGCCAGGGAAAAAGGAGAAAATAAGCAGAGGTGTAGAAAACGTGACTGAAGGGAAGTGAAGTGTATTTAGTCTAAAAGAAGGGAAAAAAGACTAAGAGTTAAGTCCTCAGGAAAGCAAAAGATGGTGGAAAAGACAAAGATTAAGCCATTCTCCTTGCCCACAGCAGAAAGGATTAGAAATAGTGGTTTTAAGTTGAAACAATGAAGATTGAGGTCAAACATTAGAAAAGATATTATTTGGGTGTTTAACTGTCCTGAGACATTGCGTAGGGATATTTGGTCTCTGTAAGGAGTGACTGGGGAAAGAAGGCTTCGCCCCTTTAGGTCTCCGAAAGTATTGTTTGCTATAGCAATATGACAATGCCTTTGTTTTGTTGATGGTTTTTCTATTGGGTTTGTTTGTTTGGGATTTTTTTTTTTTTTTTAAACCTCATTTTTACTGTCTTAAGTTAATAAACCTATGCATGCCAATATGGTTTAGAGGGCCGAAGAAACAGTGTCTGTCTCGGATATTTTAGGAAATTATTATCATCTTCATTGTAGGTTTTAGGGAGAAGATTAAAACCCGGATATGAGAGGATATTGTGGGACCTGATCCCTGTTGATAGTTTTAAAAGTTGAGCACTTGTACAGATTTAGCATGTAAACAATTTGCCCAAAATCCTGCACAAAATCCCCAAGAGGACTGGTAATTCAACAAATCTGCTGATCCTCGGTTCAATTCTGTTGTCACAAAATCACGTGAATAAAGTCTCTAATAGCGTTTCCTTCCCAGCTCCTTGGGGCAAGGACAGAATTTTCTGGTTTTATTAACGTGCTGCATATGTTATCCTGATGTTATGTATTAAATATCCTTTTTCCAGACTTTGCTTCAACTTTGTGATGTCTTCCCCTGAAATTGCTTCCCTTTCTTGGGGTCGGATGAAGGTGAAAGGCTGCTCTACAACGTATAAGGACTGCAAAGTATGGCCGGGAGGAAGCCGAACCTGGGATTGGCGAGAAACTGGGACTGATGTAAGTTTGCTGTTTACTGTCCATCCTGCATTTTAAACAGGACTCTGAGAATGGTCCAGAACAGTTGTTAAAGTTCCAGCCAGAAATTCAGCGGGCTGCCTTTTGCTTTCATCTAATCGTTAGACTTTTTCCTGGTGAGAACTGAGTGTATGTTTCAGAAGTGACTGTGCAGAGAGGTCAGGGGACTGCAGGCACACAGCGTCCTACAGGTGACAGGGTGTAGCAACTGTTGCCACCAGTCCCCACAGCTACCCTGGCCAGACCACTCTCGCACACCTTAGAGCTCTCGAACAGTGTTCGGTGTTCCATTAAGAGTGCTATTGTCATAAAATGCTGATAACAACCTCTTTTCAGACTGTGTAAACAAAAGTTGTCTTGAGCGAGACAGGAAAAAAAAAATTATGGGAAGTTAAAAGAAATCGACAGTAACTGACCTTTTGCATTTGAAAGACAGCAAGGCGTGTGGGCTTAGTTTACCTCCTTTTCCTTGGGGTCCCTTGTACTTATTTCAGAGGAAAAATATGCAGATACAGTGTCATATGCACTAGTTTCTCCGTGAAAAGCTCACAGTCTGGCTAACTGCACAATGACTTCTCTTGGTAGCCGTATACTAAGTACTTCCCTCACAATTTTTAAACTTTATCTGTAAATGCTATCAGAATTGTATGAAAGTACATGGAATAGTATTGACATTTCAGATTTAGAAGCAGCGTGATGTCTATTGCATTAGGAACTCGATGATAATTCTCCCCATATTGGGGCTCACACTAGGATAGCTGTATTGGCTAGAAAAAAAAATCCATATTTTCTAAGCAAAAGTTAAAGCACAAAAGAAGTACATACTGATCAGGTCTTAGACCCCGCAGCTGCATCTGCGCAGAGGATACAGCTCTGCTGAATTCATTTTGACATGACTGAAGGGCAGAACCTTTGGTTTTCGAACTTCATCTATAATCTTTGGGGGAATGGAACTTTTTTAAGCTGTCAGAGTTCAGTTTATACAGACTATAACACCAAGAGAAAGGTAGTGCTGTCATGCAAAGATATCTTTACGTTGCAGAGAGAAAGATAGCTGTGTCTGTAACCTTTTTAAATGTATTTCATTTATGGTCTGATTATAAAAAAATGAAGTTTTCACTGGCTGTTCGGAGGCGGGGGTTGTGTGGTGAGAGTCGCTTTTCGTTTGACAGTATTTTTTTCCTGGTTTGTATGCACACATGACCGGAGAAGCAGAACAGATATAGTAGCTGAAAAGTTCCCAACTAGTTCCTAGCTCAATCACATTTTGATATTCATTCCGACCACTTGAAAACTTTAGTTTCAAATTGTAATCACCTACTAGCATTTAGGAGGCCGTGCTTTCCTTTTAAAGTTTCTAACAAGGGATATCTTCAGGTGAGAGATAAAAGCTTTAAGTCCATAAAAGTCCTTAGAGGAGTCCTCCAACTGAAACAAGAAAAATGAGTCTGTGTTAAATTAACATCAGAGGAGGAAAAAAAAAGCTGGGTTACTTGGAGAGGTAGGTTTTCTGGCATCATTTTTATATCATCAGGAAGTAAAAAAATACCTGTTTAGGTTTTGCCTTATATAGATCACTTATAAAGCTCTGGCTTTAGGTCGGTTCTATCCCCCTTGCAGCTATGAGGAGTAGGGTGATTAGGTTTGAAAATGAATAGTAAGTGACAAATGTGAGAATAGAACTAAGCTTTTCTAGACTGCATCTCCAACTCCAGAAGAACTATAAAAAAGTTAATCTGATCAGCACTGGAAATAGCAGGATTCACTAGATGCATTTTCTGCACGTTTCCTCCTGATAGACTACAGTGTGCCTGCTTTCTTTGAGCGTGTTTTTCCTGGGGGTAGCTGGAGCTGAAGTTTGGGAAACAAGAAGTGCTGGTCATGTCCCACACTCTAGTTGGAAATAAATTGCTTCCTTTCCTTCTCTGCTATCAGACGACTGTCTAGTACGTAATTCTTTCATCAGGAAAATTGCATAACTGGCTCTGCAAGATTCTGTAACTAAGCACTATAGTTCTTGTGGCCTTAACCCTTGGGGATGAAAGGCAGCCTCCCTGGCTGGCTGCATTTCAGTGCCATCTGCTAATGGGCAGAGAAAAGAAGCAGGAATCCCAAAAGGAAGACCAGAGAACCAAACAGGCATGAAATTCTGCTGCCCTTTCTCTTTCCCTCCAGCTGTGAAATCGGCAACGATACAGTTATTCCGTCGTGTTACATGTTTCCTTTAATGACACTAGTTTCCTACAAAACACATGGAAGCCTCTGCATCAGAGTGTCTTGTGTAACCGAAGAAAATTCTTTTGTTCCATGGCTTTAATGTCTCAGGAGTACTTATCATATGACAGCAAACCTTCCCCAGCAGTCTAATTATTGTCACTGCAGTAAACCATACCAGTTCTTTTTGTCTAAGTTTTCAGTCTACTTTAAAACCCCCAAAGGAAAAGCATTACCTCTTCTGTCGTACAGATGTTACTTGCGGTGACTTGGCCTGAGAAAGCTCTGCACATTGAAGTGACCTCTGCATTCTAGGTGTGGATGTCAAACATAAATGGACTAAGGGGAACACAACTTGGAGAACCGTAAAGGTGAACCATCTCTGCTGCTGCAATTCCAGATACCAGCCAGGCTAAAGGCTTCCTGGTGGGATAAATTTAATCCACTCATTGGAAGTGGCACCCTACCACGGAAGGTTTCCCTCACTTGCAACTTCAGGAGCTCATGTATTGGTTTCACCTTGAAAAGTCTTGCTCGCTGTGTTCTGCAAGCCAAGGCACTGACAGGGCTGAGAAGAGAACTCCGACACCTTATGAGAGGCTGCAGCATCAGCTGCCGACAGCTTGGGCAGGGAAAAAATAGCAGAGAACCTGAGGACATCAAAGAATAAAGCTCACTAACTAATGGAGCAACAGAAGCCAATTGTTAAGCTGGTGCTTTGACCTTGATTCATAGGAAAAATGTAGTATTTTCTGGAAGTATAGGGGATAAAGATGTATGGTCATCTCCATAAAAACAACATTCTCCAGGAGTCACCATGGTGTTGCCTACTTCAAGTGAGAAACTCATCTCAGTCCTCTAAAAGACCTTAAGAATCCTACTGAAAACAAAAAGGGGGGGCGGGGAAGTAGCAGTTATGGTTTAAAAAAAAATGCACACGTAAGAGGGGCCAGCACAGTGCAGTTGTACAGTATCTTACTCTTGGCTGTATAAAGATACCTAGAAATTGAATCCAGGAGGAGAATTAGTGTGATATAACATTTTATATTAACATTACAGGGATATTTGTGGATTCATGTTTAAAGCCTACTAGTAGTAAATGGGTATACTTCTTTAAAAACTCAATCAACGTGCTGTTAAAGCTCTTCTTGCTTTCAAATATTCCTTTCTCAAAATTAAGAATAGTGCAGAAATTGAAACTGTTAACTGAAATGAAGCTAACCAATATGTTTCAGTCCTCTTTGGTAAATGAGATTTGCAAAGTAAACAAGAAAAGAATTTAATCATTTTAATTATTTGGGGAGCTCTTTGTAATTAAAGTGAGTAAACTTTGGCTTGCCACAATCTTTATTACAAAAAGGTTTTGTTCATTTGAAAACAAACAGCAACATGTTGCAACTTACTAATTTCACTTTAACTTTTAACATTTATAAAATGCTAGTTGTTAGACATAAATGTTGGGAAATGTGTAATGCATCTTTTTAACTGTTTAATAAAGAATGATAATATTGCCATCGATTGATTAACTATCGTCCTCCATCTGCATATAAAATACCTTTTTTTAATTACCGACGTTATCTACTCTGTGTATGCAGAAGAGAGTGTTGTATTACATTTTGGTACTGCTCATTTACCCTGCTACTCTGTGGACAGTTTCAAAACACACAGACGAAGCTTTCCTGGTTGATGCTGTCAGTACACAGACTATTATTTTCTTCCCCTGACACTTAGCATTCTCCAGGAGTGCAACCAGCTGACCTTGAAGAAGTTGTCAAGAAGGGTGTCAAAACCATGGTGATTGGTCGTGGCATGAGTGAGGCTTTGCAGGTAGGTTTTTGTTCTGTGATAAACATAAACTAGAACTGTTTGTTTTCCCTCTCCTTCTGATTAGGGGGAAAAAAAACCAAATCTATGAGGCTTTCCTAAGAGGGAAAAAATTCAGGATGCTGAATTAGCATGACTGTGCTCCTGCCAGGAATCGCTCTCTTCCTGAAAGAAACATCATTTGAGCTCCTCTGTGTGAGTGTCAATGTCAAGCAGTAAACAGGTTTACCTTCTGCTACAGGAGCAATTTAAACAAGGAGAATTTTTTACAGCATCGTTAGTCCCCCCTCTTAGAATAGGTTATGGACTAGCTCTCTAGCCTGCTGTAAATACTCTGATAATTAGGCATTTTTGTTACTAATGTTGGCAGGGTGTCATTTCAGCAGATAAACTAGCTACAGAAAGCTCAGAAGTGCTGAGCTTCACTTCGTGAGAAACAATTCTTTAGCCTTTTGGTGAGGTGAGTAACACCTTATTGAGATTAATTACCTTTAGCTCCAGTTCTATTTCCTTTTATAAGAAAGGGCTGCATTTTAAACCATGTTAAGGAGAGAGGGGGGGTGTGTATGTAAAAGTAGCTTTATTGAAGAGAAAAAAAATTATATCAATCTTAGAAATATCTAAGCACATTACCAGTTTGGCTGCTATCAGTTACTTCAGTGCATCTGCTAACAAATGCCATCAGTACCTGTTCTTCTTCAAGCCTTGCAGCGTGTGGGGGGAAGGAATCTAATACGTGCTCTTTCCATTTCCTTTTCTCTTCTGAGGTTCCACCATCTACTGTGGACTACCTGAAGAAAAACGGGATTGATGTGTTGGTCTTGCAAACGGAGAAGGCGGTGGAAGAGTACAATGCCCTGGCTGCTCAGGGTGTCAGAGTCGGGGGAGTCTTCCATTCAACCTGCTGAAGCGTTACAGCTCATTCCGCCTTCCTTGACCGCAGCCAAATCACGGACACGCCTCTCTGCTGAATCAAATTACAGTCAACAGAGTGTGGATTTACGTGCCAAGGCATTTCTGCACTGACGAGCTAAAATGCAAGGACAGTTTATTTTTGCAGGATTTAAACAAACGGAGTGCTCACAAAAGGGGGCTCTTAATGAAATAATTTAATTACAGAACCATTTCCATACGTTCTTGTGATTGACGTAATCTTCCTCTGAAGACTGTCCGTATTCTGGTTACTTAACTTTTCACCTGTTGGCTAAATTAAGATACTAGGTTTTGAATACTTTTATTAGAAAATGGCCCGAAATTACATTATTGGCTACTGGAATGCAGCCATAAGATAGCTGATGAGTACAATCAAGTGGTAGATACGAAGCAGTGGTAAAGAAGCACTTTACCACCACTGTATAAATAAGTTAAAATAAATTAAAAAGTGAACCCAGTATGTACAACTTTGCCTCCTGCTGGCGACTTCTGTCAGGATATTGGCTATGCAGATCTGTTTGTGATGATTCAAGAGCATCACATAGTTTAGCACTTTTAAATTTTAAAAGTTGAACCTGGAAAAAGGAAAAAAAAATGTCTACAGGGAATAAACATAAAATCTGGGCCTTAAAGGATTTTCCTATTAATTGTGAGGATTGAGTTGTGCAATACATATCTATTCAAAAGTCGCTATGTACTTAAAATCATCAGGAAGATTTGTCACAAAACTAGAGTTTGCAAGATAAAATGTTGATCTTTAGGAAATCAGTCTAAATTCCTGCTAGCGAGCTGGGGATGGATGTGAGAGTTCTTACTGGTCATCGTTATCTGATGATTTAAACGTTGTGCCAACAAGTGTATTATTGCACTGAAAATTTAAAAAGTTCTCTTAGTTGCTGTTCTTGGTGGGCTTCTGTTAATATTACCAGCTACAAGTTACCTACTGCAGATTTTGGTTTTTCCCCCACCAGGCTCACTAATCCTTGATCTGTGCATATTAAGCCTGCATCTATTAATGAAAGTACAAAGATGATGCTATAAAAACCCTGAGGCACTTCGAGCTATCCAAGTAGCAGCAGAGAGGCTTAGATTGGTGTGAGAACGCACCGACGTTCTCAAGAGCCACAAATAACCCTTTGCAAAATACTGTGTTCTTTTATTGTTAGTTTGCTCTAGTAATCATTTAAAGCCTTTTATCTGATAAAATACAATGTGGTGTAAAAGCAAAGGGAAAGTGAGTACTTGAAAGTTTTATCTTGCAATCTAATTACAGCAATACTTTCGATTAGTGTAGCTATATTTGAGGCAACATCTTATCAAAACCATCAAGAACTGCCTTTCCAGCTGCATCTGTGTTCTCTGACAACGGCAGCCAGTATGGTGCTTGTCACAACTGCTATGACGTTGTTCTGAATGACTTGCGTGGTGTGAAGGAGAAGATGAACCACTGACCCAGAAGACCATCGTCATCCCGAGGGAATGCCGGTAGAACCAGTTCCTTCCAGTGTGTGAAGACTTTTTGCATTAAATATCGTTATCTTATAGCAGAGGTGGTTTGACTCTCTTGATCGCAGTCATGTATTTGCATTATTTCATGAGCTTTTGGGCCTTAAGGCAGCTTTAAGTAGGAGGAGGCTTTGTAAGGCTTTTACTGAGAGGACAATTCCATTTTTTTTTTAAGTACTGCAGTATGCTCGTTACACCATTAGGAGAAGTTGAGCAAACACCTCATCTTTCACCTCCAGGTTTGGTTTTTTTTTCCTTTTTTTTTTAAAAATATATTTTCATATTAATGTGGCACATATTAATAACAAAGCCACATTCAACAAAACTGCTCAGCCCAGGTCCTGCATTTGAGAAAAATACCGTGGGCCCCTCACACTCGGCGTTACGCGTTGTGTCCTCCCAAAAAGTGCCAGCGGCACGCAGCCCGTTCGGCACCATTGCCAGGTGACTTTTGGAGGCGCGTGCACCCGGCTTTGTGCTGCAGCCTCTTAATTGTTCCTTTCATTTGGCAACCGGTAGGATACAGAAGATTCCACTCCTAAAATGGGGAGCTGCTGCGTACATAGAAACGGATTTCCCTGTTTAAAGGTAAACTGCTAAGTTTTGCTACCATCAGGGCAAAATTTCGGTGTCAACAAGGAGATAATCTGCTGCAAGACTTTTCCGTCCGTATCTTCTATTACTGCTCTCGTCACAGCTTCCTGAGTCAGCTTTGTCAGTTCCCACAAAAGCATCTGCTCCACTTGGGCTGCTCCAGGCACTGAAAGCCCAATTTCCTTCTTGGTGCCTGAAATCGCTTCGCTACATGGTGGAAACAGCTGGGACTGATTCATCAAAAAATTCAAGCAGGGGTCAAAACAGTATCTTTGTTAAATCGTCGCTTTCAGCTAGAGCCATAAATAATTCGTTAAAATTACGGGCTCATTGCCCAAATCATGGGAATGCACTTTTCCAGGGCAGGATTTCTCACATACTCCACTTCTCTGCCTCCCACCAGGAAAACGATCTCCGGGTAGGCAGCGAACTCCCACCCTGACGCTCTCATTAAAGCAGAGCCGTGGCCGGGCTGGGTGCCAGGAAGATTCCACCCCAGCTGCTCTGCCGCCGAGCCAGCGGGTCGCTCCCCAGCCCTTATCTTTGTGAGGCAGCACGCGCGAGCTGGCAGCTGGGAGAAACAGGCCGTAAGAAGGCTTGCAGACACAACGAACGCAACACCACCAGCATTTTTAAGGGACATAGGGCAGCGTTTGTGCAAAGCCTAGCATCTACAAACCTTCAAACTGTATTTTGAAGTCCCGCTAATATTGCGTTAGCAAATTGTAAAGTAAAAAGACAGCCTGCACCCGCATTCCTCGTGCCTGCTACTAAGGATAAACTGGAAGATGCAAGTGAAATAAGATGAAAATAGTGATTGTATCTCTGACTTGGTCAAAAGATTCGAGAACTCGGGCAAGCAAGACAGGCATTCAGAGGAAACCCATCTCTGTGAGCTGGAACCCGAGATGATGTCATACGGTCCTGATTTAAATGCATGCCCTGTTCGGTCATCTTCCAAAGAACCTTCTTTGTACTTTTTGCAGTGACTGTACTCGCCCACTTAGTTTTTCTGTACTTTTTAAAATAAGATACGTGAAAGCCACACCAGGTTTGAGTTAGTATCTCATGATCTCCAACTTCATTCCAAATACGTTTATGGGCTGTTTCAAGCGTTCTTGACTTAATCATTGCATTATTTACTTTAAAAGTTCGAAGAATTGGCCTAATGAATTTCAATGGAATTAAGCAATCTGATGATGAATTTCACGTTAATAGCATTCACAGCTAGGCTTCCCCTGCACATAGATGCCATGTATAATTAAATCTGAAGTTAACGGTAAACACGACCCCACATTTTCAGACCACTAAGCTCCAGCCCGTTCATGAGTTCAGCCTTTTCCTCTCTCTGCCAGATTCTTGGCCCTCTTCCCTTATGTCTAACTAGGACGCAAAATGCAGAGGCGAGGGGTGTTTGAATATTGGGAGTTTTTAGCAAATTATTTGCCCTTGCTTCTAGATTGCTCAGTCTCACCGTGGCTGCAGCTCTGTACTGTTTTCCTACACTTGCAAACATCTGAGAGAACAGAATCTTCCCCTACTTGCGTGATTGTGCTCTGAAGGATCTTCAGCAGAGATGAAAGATGCAAATTATCTTCGTGCATGACTACAGCCCTTTGTTTCTCTTTTCATTCTAAGATCCATCATCTTCCAGGCTATCGCAGCGCCAAAGTCCAACACTTAGCCAAAATTAAAGGACAACCCTGTGAACGGGTAGAGGTGCTTCTGAGATGACACAAGGTCCTGGAGCTCCCCAGAGAGCAGGAACTCCAGTATTTCTGAGAGCAGAAAAGCCTAAACGTCTCAAACCTGGGGGTGGGAGGAAAAAGTCAACATCTGGATTTAAACAACTACAACAACATCTTGGAATACTTACCTTTTATACAAATTTCATGTTTCCTGTATGCTGGAACATGGTGTGAAAATGCATTTAAAAGAGAAAGTAAGCTAAAATAAATTGGAGATCAAGGTAAGCGGTTAAAAAAAAAAAAAAACAACCAAACCACAACCATAAAAATAACAACAAAAAAAAAGCAAACACATCTTCTGTAATAAGGGAAAGGGTAGAGAACAGCAGCAAGAGAGTGGTAGTGTACTGTACAGAAAGACCTGCTGCAACATGATGTATTTGTAAGGGATGTTTTACTAGGGCCTGTAGCAACAGGACAAGGGGTAACGGTTTTAAACTAAAGGAGGGCAGATTTAGGCTGGATAGAAGGAAGAAATTTTTCACGCTGAGGGTGGTGAAGCACTGGCACAGGTTGCCCAGAGAGGTGGTGGAGGCCCCATCCCTGGAAACATTGCAGGTCAGGTTGGACGGGGCTCTGAGCAACCTGATGTGGTTAAAGATGTCCCTGCCCATGGCAGGGGTGTTGGACTGGATGGCCTCTAAAGGTCCCTTCCAACCCAAACCATTCCGTGATTCTGTGTTTACTAGTCTGCTTACCCACACAGCAGGGAAATCAAAGGTAAATGTGAATCTTGGAAAGAGTACAGTATTAAGGAAACAGCATTTGACATTGAATTTTCAGATCATCAGTGTTACTTTTTTTTCAGTTCAGCTAAAATGATGATGAATTAGTCATCTGCTTGAATAGATGAAACCTAAGAAGAAAAGGAGAACCTACGATTTCTTCCACAAAACTAGGAATCAGATTAAAAACTACAGGATGATATCAAGAAGAGAAGCCAACTACGGAATACTCTCATTAGGAGATTGGAAATGTTCGTAGCAGTCTTAAATTTTCAAGTGGTTTTAGGCATCTGAACTTACAGGTGAACTTTTCTGTGGCCCTTCAATATTTGATTCTCGGTCGGTGGTAATACAGAAGGTGAGTGACCTTTGTCTAGTACGTTGTATGAAAAGAGCTCAAGCACAGCATGAGGGGAGCAAAACAGTAGAAATTTGTTCCAGTGCTCAGAAAAAGACAGACAGACGCCAAGATTTTGATACTGAAAATGAAAAAAAAAAACACCAAAAAAACCCGTCCAGAATGGAGTAGCTGTTTGGTCATCTGTGGCCTGGGAACAAACGATACATCATGAACTCAAACACCGGATAACCACAGAGCAGCCAAACTACCTTGAGGAAAGGCAGAGTTTGTGCCAGACAGCTGGTTAACACAAGGACCCGCAGGGTTTATCTGCAGGCCCGGGAGGAGCACGACAGCTTCGCTGTGCTGCCCATCAACCCTGCACTGCGCTGACAGAGAATGGCAGCGTTCAGGACCGAACAGGCGTTCCCTCGGCCTCTGCTCTGCCTACTAAAGCATCAGTCGTGTCCTGCAGCGTACGGACACCCTTTAAATTAAAAGTCTTTATTGGGATGACAAACTGCAGAAGTACCGGTGAAGTGTAAAATTGAGAGAGGGGGAAAAAAAAAAAAAAAAAAAAAGGTGTAATGAGCTAGCTCAACTCATGGAGTACCTGCCCGCTCACAGCTCCGCAATTAGAGATGTACGTCAACCCCTGTCCACCGGGGACTGAACTGAGGGTGCCAAGAGAAGTCAGATGGTAACGACTCGGCAGGAGGTTTTCAAAGCAGTGTCCTACAGGTGAAATACCAAAAACCAGTTTGTACAAGAGCAGTGGCAGTAAGAAAGGATATTTAATTCAAGAATACCTAAAGCAGCTGAATAGTTTTATGGTTACGAGTCTTTGGACCGCAATATATCAGTGCTAAAAAATTGAAACAAAAAAATAAAAAAAACTTGCAGTAATCTCTTATTAGCCCAGACCATGCAGGCCTGCATGTTCACTCATATAATAAAGAGGAAACAGATTTCCAATTTTATTGTAGGAAAGCACATAAGGGGTTATTATTTACACCAATCTCTGTAAAACTGTTAAGTATTTCTTTGCTTTGTTTACTTTTTTTAAAAAAAAAAAAAAAATGTTTTATGAACACAGGTAACATTTGGCTGCCACACTATAAAGTTTCACACATTAAGTGCTCCTAAAAAATCCTACCAAGGGATTGCTACAAATCATAGGAGGTTCCTCAGTCCGCTGAAGCCTTGCACAGGGGCGCGATGCACAGACACGCTTTCCAACAGGAATCCCAGAAGGATCACGTCTTCAGTAAGTCCCTGTCCCTCCGCACTCCCAGCTCACCCGCTTAGGGGAACGCTGACAAGCTGCCCAACTGCGCTTACCTGAGAGTGCATTTGGCTACTTCAGCTGATCAGAGAGACTTTGGCTGCCAAAACTGCTGCCGAATTGACAAACTAAACAGATTTTCTCATCTCAGTAAGATTGGTTCAGGCCAAGATCAGCACACAGAAATGGATTCTGTAAAACTCAGTGGGATGGGGTTAGCAATTTTTCAACCCGTGGTATTTAATCGCATTGTTCCTACAGGCATACAAATGTGTAAGAGACTTGGATTACAATTCAGAGATGAATACGTTTGACTCCATTTTATGTAAACAAACAAAAAAAGTAACATATTGTTTTCTTGCTATAATTCAATTAAACTCCATGTCCTGCTAACTGAAGGTCTGCTGCTTGCACCAACGGGTTCCTCCTCCCCCCGCAGCACCACGTGAACAGCCTGTGCCCTCCCCAAAACTCTACTTGCTTCAGTACAGCTGTACGGGATGTAAAACAGCTCAGGATTTAGCCTATGGCAATTGGCAATTTCATTCTGAGATGCAGTTCCTACACTAGAACAATAGCACTTTAGAATTTTTTTTTTTTTAAACGAAGAATTTAGGTACCCAATGCACAAATACAAGTTTTAGACATTAAAAAAAAAAAAAAAACAACCCCCCCCCACAAACCCCCTGAACTCCTTAGCTTCATATCAGAGTACTGTAAAAATAACATTGATTTATGTGCCTAAGCATTTACATAGTAAATACCTTAGTAAATACAGAGCAGAAAACCTAGAGGCCTTGAAGAGAAACTTTTGATAAGTGAAAACCTGAAGATATGGCCCAATGAAATACTGCTGGAATGCTGACTGAAAACCATCTTGATTTTGCTGATTCAATATAGAAACTCCTGCATTTTCTCGAAACTCTTAACTAGCTGAATAACTCCTGTATTGGTCTACCTGCTTCTTGACAGAGGAGACCAATCGTTCTTCAGCAGCTTTATTTCTATGGGTGACTTTTTTTACGCAAGTATAAAACTCTTTTGGTTTGGTTCACTATCTTGGAACACAGTATATTGTTTTCATGTAACCCAACAATCCCATAAATGTATTTCTTTTAGCGATGGACTTCACCGTCTGGCAGGTTTGGGCATTATATAAACTTTGACAGGTTTGCTGAAGGGTATGGTCCCCTCTATGCCGTTTTCAGATTGCGGGAGAGCCTCCAAGCTCTCGCTCCAGGTAGATTTAGGAATTTTAGCAGATGCCTTGCTCCTGTTGGAATTGTAGGCCAGCAGCAACCGCACTTCAATCTGACATGGCTCTGCAGAGAAAAAACACGACAACCCAAACATGACCATCATCACACAGTGAACGACCAATACTGAATGAAATTTTACCACCTAGGACGAGAGGAAACGGCCTCAAGTTGTGCCAGGGGAGGTTTAGATTGGATATTAGGAAAAATTTCTTTACTGAAAGAGTGGTCAGGCATTGGAACAGGCTGCCCAGAGAGGTGGTGGAGTCCCCATCCCTGGAGGTGTTCAAAAAACGTGTAGACGTGGCACTTTGGGACATGGTTTAGCAGGCATGGTGGTGGTGGGTTGACAGTTGGACGAGATGATCTTAGAGGTCTTTTCCAACCTTAATGACTCTATTCTATTCTATTCCATTCACGTATGCTGGGTAAAGTACAGAGCCGTTCTGGGCTGACCAGAATCCAATCTGGTGTTCGAAAATACAACTTTGTCGTTACATTCAGCGTGGTAGAACTAAGCGCTGTCCCTCCCTCTTTGTCATCGCTTAAAAAGAGAATCTCACGACTAACTGACAAAGAGCAACTTTCAAAAGTAACTGTTAAAAGTTATTCCAAAGAAATAATATCATAAAAGACCATAGAAGTATGAGGTCTCGCTACCTGTATTTTTATGGCAGGATCAAGTAAATCCAGATGATGTCTGATAAGCCTCACGGCACATGATATTACTTGAAGATTCTCTCCTGTTGGAGGTTTTCACACTGCAAGATAGCCTCTTCCCCTCTTTTACCATCTCAGCAGCTAGACAGATATTCCAAATATTGTCCATATGATGATTTCACTTTGTTCTTCTCCCAGTGGTCATAACAAAAATGGGCTTTCAGGCTACATAGTATGACTCTGAGCAGCATGCTGGACTATATCCCCATCAAAACTTTCCTTTCTAGACTGAAAAACATGATTCCTTTAGGTTTTCCATATGGACTTGTACTGGGTTTGGCTGGGATAAAGTTAATTTTCCTTCACAGTAGCTTGCATGGTGCTAACTTTCGGATTTGTGACTAAAAGAGTGTTGATAACACAGGAATGTTTTAGCTATTGCTGAAGGGTGCAATACCCACAAGTTTTCTCACTTTTACCCTTCTGATTCTCTTCCCCATCCCACCGGGGGGGTGAGTGAGCACTGGGGGGGTGTGGGGCTTAACTGTACACACCGGGTTAACCAAAACCAGGACCACGTTACTGAAACCTAAATGAAACCTACTGAAACCCACATAATTTTAAGATGCGATGCCCAGAACTGCAGTGGTACTCCAGCTGAGACATCATCCGCACCAGACAGAACGCAAGAAATAACCTCTTTCCACAGTGACCTCACAGTCCAGCCAACACCTCCCTGAAACTCATCATGCTGCCAACTCTTCTTTAATTTGTAGCTTGCAGTCACCTCTATCGCTTCAGCTAATCCGCGCTTTGTATTCAGGCATTCTCCTTCCTAAGCACACCCTTTTTACTGGCCTTCCATAAGTTTCACTGTTTTGAATTAAGGCAATTTCTCCATTTTGAATTCTGACCCCGTTCCCTGAACCCCTCACAGCTTGGTGTCCCCCCCCCGTTTTACATGCCTAAGTGCCAATATCAAAGTCAATCGTTAAAACGACGGCTAGGGGAGACACCAGAACAGAATCCTTTGGGGCCGTACTTAAAATGCCCTTCCAGCAAACGCTGCAGAAGCAGAAATAAGGACTTGATTCGGCTCCCTCTGGTACAGGATCAACCTTTAAATCCAGATACTTCCAGTCGTAGAAACAATACCCTTTTTTTCGTCTCCAAAACAAAACAAAGATCGCAGGATGAACGAGTACACCATGGAAGTGCTATATAAAAAGGAGTATGTGAAAGAACATTGCACTAAACAAAACTCTGTTGGTTAAAAAAAAAGATCACCAAATCCTATCACTAACTGCTCAGAAAATAAACTGCTCAGGAAAAAACCCACATTTGAATAAACGTGAAGGGATTAAAAGAAAACAGGACAAAGGGAGCTGCGAACAAATACTCTCTGCCTTTGCTGTTTGAAGTCCACAAGCCAATTACTGAAGCGCTTTCACGGGGAAGCGCGAGTGCCAGCTGAGACTGAACGTGAATGTTGGAGTCACATATTTCATCGGAGCTAAATGGTGTTTTTTAGGCGATTAAAAGGGTGAAAGTTTAATCAGCACTGAAATCGTACTGTCGAGTACACACAGTTCCAAAGGTTCTCTGCCCTGCTCAAATACTTGTCAGATCTAAAACAATGAATTACAATGAGGCAGTTTACCGAGACTCCTTCCCTTTTAGTAAGGACGCAGCCTGACTCCTACAACTGATCTTGCTCTGCACAGAAACAGGCGACCTCACCTTGAATACGTGCTCCCATGTCAAGGCTCCCAGTGCCGGACGACTGCACGTGCAGCCCTGTATGGCGTTTGCATGGCAAGGTTTTGGTAGCAGGGGGGCTACAGGGATGGCTTCTGTGAGAAGCTGCTAGAACCTTCCCCTATGTCCGATAGAGCCAATGCCAGCCGGCTCCAAGATGGACCCACTGCCAGCCAAGGCTGAGCCCATCAGCGACGGTGGTAGTGCCTCTGGGATAACGTATTTAAGAAGGGGGGAAAAAAAAAACCCAACTGGGCACAAACTGCAACTGGAGTGAGGAGTGAGAATATGTGAGGGGAACAGCCCTGCAGACACCAAGGTCAGTGAAGAAGGAGGGGAGGACGTGCTCCAGGCACCAGAGCAGAGATTCCCCTGCGGCCCATGGAGGTCCACGGTGGAGCAGCTATCCACCTGCAGCCCATGGAGGTCCACGGTGGAGCAGATATCCACCTGCAGCCCATGGAGGACCCCACGCCGGAGCAGGTAGATGTGCCCGAACGAGGCTGTGACCCCGTGGGAAGCCCACGCTGGAGCAGGCTCCTGGCAGGACCTGTGGACCCATGGAGAGAGAGAAGCCCACGCTGGAGCAGGTTTGCTGGCAGGACTTGTGACCCCGTGGGGGACCCACGCTGGAGCAGTCTGCTCCTGAAGGACTGTACCCTGTGGAAGGGACCCACGTGGGAGCAGTTCGTGAAGAACTGCAGCCTGTGGGAAGGACCCACGTTGGAGAAGTTCATGGAGGACTGTCCCTGTGGGAGGGACCCCACGCTGGAGCAGGGGAAGAGAGTGATGAGTCCTCCCCTGAGGAGGAAGGATCAGCAGAGACAACGTGTGATGAACTGACCACAACCCCCATTCCCCATTCCCCTGCGCCACTGGCAGGGAGGAGGGAGGGAAATCGGGAGGGAAGTTGAGCCCGGGAAGAAGGGAGGGGTGGGGGGAAGGTGTTTTAAGGTTTAGGTTTTATTTCTCATTACCCTACTCTGATTTGATTGGCAATAAATTAATTTCCCCAAGTTGAGTCTGTTTTGCCCATGACGGTAATTGCTGAGTGATCTCTCTTTGTCCTTATCTCAACCCACGAGCCTTTCGTTATATTTTCTCTCCCCTGTCCAGCTGAGGAGGGGAGTGATTGAGCAGCTCTGGTGGGCACCTGGTGTCCAGCCAGGGTCAACCCACCACAAGCCCCCAGCAAGAACCTTCTCTCCAATGCCAGCAGCCCCTCTAGTCACCTACAGAGCAGTAGTGCCCTGTCAACCAGGGAGATGTAACTGCTCAAAGGCTGCAAGAACAGAAATCTGAGCAGCACTAAGGGCAGCATCAACAGCAGCTGTAGACTCCAGGATCCTCAAAGCCCCCAAGACTGTGGGCCTGCAGGAGACTGGGATCAAGCAAGACACACTCTTATCTTAGAAAAGTGCAGCAACACAATCACATGAACTTGTATCATTAACGTTACCTGTCCAGGCTGTGTGTGAGAGGTAAACCTGAGTTATCAGCCTGTGCCTTCCAGGACCAGGATTTCGAAAGTCAGCTGGTTTAGGATGGATTAGCTGTGCTTGTCCATCTGGATACAATACCTATAGGAGGAAAAAAAAAAAAAAAAAAAAAAAAAAAAAAAAAAAAAAAAAAAAAAAAAAAAAAAAAAAAAGGGAAACAACTGAATGACAACTGGACTGGGGATTTGCACAGTGGGCGTTATTTTGGTGTTTTCTGTTTGAGTTCGGAAGGCAGGCAGGAAGGTGCGCTCTATCTTGGAGCCAGGAGTCCAGCTGCCCTAGATTTAATGGCCACACACTGGCCATTCAGACCCACGGCGCAGGTGGAACAAGAATACATTGACATCAGCTTCTTCCTCTGCATTGTAGACAGAGGTTTTCGTTTCTTGTTTGTACTTATGTCAAGCGACCGCTTACCTGAACTTTAACGGTTCCTTGGGGATCCTGCACATGCTCCAGAGTTGCATCAACATCCAGTGCCACGACCAACCCCGATGTAAACCTCAGAGGATTATCAGATTCACCGGTCGGCTCAATGATATTTGCAGTAGCTCTATGGAGCTATTTGGGGCAAAGCGGTTGGCAAAAATAAGGCGGGGGGGAGGAGGAGGAGGAAAGAAAAAAAGACAATCATTACTGTTCTTAATGGAGAAATTGTGCATGAACTTTGGATTCTTTTAGATACTGACAGGAATTATTAAATTGTCTGTATTTTTAGCAGTAGTCCTGAGGATGCTAGGTAAGAAGAAGGAAACCCTTGAAGAAAGAACACTTAGGACTGACCAAAAACCTGAATCCAAAAAGCTTCAAGGTATATTAGGAACTAGTGAAATTCCGAGACAGCCTGCAAGGATATGGCATTTTAATTCTCTGTGTTAAACTGACCTGCTCTGGAAGAGGAAGGTGGAGGAAGGTGCTTTGTCGCAGTGTTGTCTGAAGAATCTTGACCACTTCCGAAGGCTTGGATGTCACGAGTCTGGGCATTAAGTCCAGCAATTTATCTACAAAACTGCCTTGCATATGTGGGAGCTCAGAGATGAAACATCTGTGTTAAGAAGAAATTAAAAATCAAATACTTTTTTCATCATTTTCAACAGTATTGTTATTTTCAGCCAATAGTTCACATTTTAATTGTAAACTACAATCAGTAGGGGGGGAAAAAAAAAGCTAGTTCTGGAGGTCAAGAACAGAGAATAGAATCCATTCTATAGCTTGGGACAACAGTCTCTCAGAAGAAAAGCATTTGGTATTTCTTGTTCTTTATATAGAAGTAAAACTGGGCTACTACCCTACATCCCTGCACGCAGAAGATGCTTCGTTAGACTGAGTCATTGGTGGCTTATCTCTTATTACCAGAAACATTCCTGCTGTGTTTAGCAGTTCTGTAAGCCTAGTAAATACTCAGCGCATTTTTTTCACCAAATTCCACATTTCTGTAGGTGAACAGCCTCTTGAACAACGGGCTCTCCTCCCCGCTTGTCAAGCCCGGTGTTGCGCTGTATCTTCACCTACAGTTGAGTCTGTAAAGCCTGGACAGGAATACCAGACATGCCCAAAACAGCTTCAGGTCCCAAAGCCACAGAAGTGAGATTTTTTTTCAGGATCCTGGTGGTGCTCTACAGGAGCTCATAATCCATAAATGGAAGCCTCTACCACCAGCTGGGCAAGGGTGGAGAAAAATCACACTCTCCTCTGTACGTGGCAAGAGGGCTATGCAGGAATACACATCCTTGCGTTCCTGCGACTGCTGCTACACAGACAGCAAATTTCAACTACTCTGTCATGGGATGCAGCTAAAATCTGGCATGCTGAGGCTGCACAACCCAGACACGGGGATCTTACATGTCCGAGCATTCGTGGGTAACCTTACTGACAAGATCTACCATCATCCAGGTTCCCTTTTGTGGAATTCATCACTGCCTGTAGGAGTTACGTTCCTGAGAAAAAGTGATGAGTTTGCTGATCCCGAGACTCAATGCGAAGGAAAGATACAAAGCAAACAAACAGTTCTAGTCATTAGCTACCAAATAAGCTAAACATTAGGGAGTGGGTAGATTTGGCTCCCTTTTCTCATCACTTAACCAGCCACAACTGCCAAGCATATGGACCACAAATAAATGGGAATTTAATCAGAACCAGAGATGGAATTCTGCTCAGTCAACTCTGGATACTTATGTCTCTGGGCTAGCTATCCAATCCCCTTCTGAGCTGATGGAAGAAACCTGTGCATCCTTAATCTGACCTATTTTAGACATCTAGATTAGAATAAGATGAAAGAAACACCTCTCCAGTGAGAGGAGAGCTGGGCGAGTGCTTCATAAGCAGTGGTCTTACAAAGCAAATGTCAACACCTGGGCAAGATGACTCCCACCTTGAGCATGTAGATGGTTTGCTCACTCTCTCATTTACATTTTAGAAATTTGTGATAAAGAAAAGAGAAACTCCCTTTTTTGTCATATTCCCAGGAAAGCTCTTCCATTGATCCCACATTTAGAAGGGAGTTTACTTCTTGCTTTATCATTATCTCATGATAGCAATCCCCCACGTAGGACAGCAACAGGGGAAGCGAGATGCGAAGAGATGAAAAACAAACGGAACATTCCCTGATGACAATGGTGGGGGGATTTTCTAACATAAAGTGAAGAAGCAATGAAGTTTCTCACCTCTGAAAGGAATCCACTTCCTGCAGGAATTTTTCACACATACCAAAAAGGGGTTCCACTCTGTAATGAAGATAACGTTCCTTGGTTTAGTTTTGAATAAAGAAAATTGCCTCTATGGTTATAAACATTTAGGTGTTTTGGAATCTAGTTCAAGCTCCTAAAAAGTACAAGATCTTACAATGTTAAGGCCAGAAAGGTGTTCCCCACAAGAGAAAAAATAAAAATTAATTGCCATCTTCCTCCCCACATCCATATCCCCCTCCCACAAAAAAATCATTTGCATAAGGCACTAATTAAGGTCCCAAAGCCACTGCTAGAAAATATTAACTTTCCACCTATAAAATAGGAGGTTAAGAGGCAAATGTATCACGGACCTCTATGGCAACACAGTAAATTGACGGCAACGAACTCGAAACAAAACTAAACAAATTAGGATACTAACCACCTTGCTCTAACTCCACCGAATGAAGTTCTAATTCTACAACCATCCAAACCCATGTGTAACTGCATTGACCTCAGCAGCCAAAACGAACCACGCGGAGCCTCTCGCGTTACCTAAGCCATACATACACGTGAGCATTTTGTGTCCGAGTCACACAAACATCAGTTGCACATCAGTCAAAAAGACAATTCTTTTCTGATGCTAAAAACTCAGCAACTAATACCTAATGAAGCAGACACAATTAGCACATTCTTTGATACATGACTTCCCCTCATTTAAATAGGTCCCGAATATCAACTCTAAGACACACTCTATGTTTTTAACCTATTTACATGTTCATAGCAGAGAGAACTCAACCCCCTAAAGATGTCTTCTAATAATTTTGTCACCTAATTTAGTAGTGTGCCACTCTACAGCTACACCAAAGGCAAAGGAAGGCTCTTCATGCTGAAGTAGTTTAGCAAATGGTTATTGGCATGCCGTGATGTTTTATGCGTCTAATTCATCCTTGCTGTTTTTTTAAACAAAGCTTGAGGAAACTAAGCTTACAGTTAACCCAAAGAAGGTCCTTTTACCAGGTCATCCTTACCCTCTAGTGGTACGCGCAGTCACTATAAGCTGTAACGCCTTCGCTTGCAGTCTCATGTGGTGAATAATGACCACTTGCCTACTTTCCACGCCGCTGTACATGAACTCCATTTTATAAGTTTCTTCCAAGATCTGTCAGACAGACACCACAGGGGTAACAAACCATCAGATTCTGTTAAACTCTTGCACAAGCATGATCACAAGATTCTGGTATTTTTTCTCATACTGAGGAACACATTCATCCATGAGTCTCGTTCTTTTGGCAAATTTCTTCATGGTGTAACGTGGCACCTTATACTAAAAGGTTATCTTGGCTATATTTAAGAAACAATTCATGAAACGTGGCCTAAAATCAAGCACTCCCTTCATCGGCAGTCTATCTTTTGACTCTTTTGACATTGCATTTTACTCTTCTAGGGATATAGAACTCGCCAGCTCCCGCTGGCTACTCTGGAATACAAAACGTGAGCAGCACAACAAAGCAACCTCAGCGGTCCTGCTCAGATTTACATTTTTGGAGCTATATTTGACTAAGTTCTCTTAGAAACAGCTTTACATTCAACAACGCTTCACGTACTGCAGCTGAAGATGGGAACTATCACAAGATAAGCATCATTCTGGGTTACTTTTGATACGCGGTTAAAAGCCGAGACAGCACATTGCAGTTTTGCTCATCATACTTTATCTGTCAAATAGGTGGGCTTGAGTAGACAAGAGACGTGCTCAAATTAATACAGCTGAGTTCAGTATGACTCTACAGAAACCAAGAACTTGCAAGTTATTTAACAGGAAATATTCCCTCACTTTGCATTGATGGGAAGTGTTCTACATTCACAATCACAACAGATAAAACTTCCCAGGGGGTTCACATGCTACTGAGAAGGGCACCCAAGACAGACAGTTCAATTAGAGAAGATTTAAAAAGCTGATAGGCTTTTGTTTCTACTATCCCTGGGGACGGCTGTCAACAGCATAGAAGGTTTTGGTGCACAGCAGTACCTGCCTCTTATTACATCTTAATTAACTGAAGACTCAAAATGTCAGCATAGTTTCCCAGCAGATCCATGAACTTGCTTTTACCCTAGATTTGTTTCCAGATTTTTTAATAGCCTGGTTTCTCCTTTACCTTTTCTTAGCGCTTAGCTTCAGTTTTTCCAGGATCAGATCATTTATACATCACAGAATCAGAATAACTCAGGTTGGTGGGACCTCTGGAGGTCATCTAGCCTGATCCCCTTCTCACAGCAGATCTAATTAGATCCAGTTACTCAGGGCCACATCAAGCTGCGAACGCTTCCAAGGACGGAGATTCCCCCCACCTCTCTGGGCAACCTGTTCCAGTATTTAACCTCCCTTATAGTAAATTTTTTTTCCCCTTGTATCTAATCAGACTTTCTCATATTCCAACTTGTGTCCAGTGTCTCTTGTCCAGAGCAGTCTGGATCTGTCTCATCTATATCCTACAATGAGGCAGTGGTAGACAGCAGTAAATCCATCCTGAAGCTTTCTCTCCTCCAGGCTGGACAAGTCCAGTTCCCTCAGCCTCTCCTTGCAGGGAATGTGCTCCAGCCCCTGACCACCTCGGTGGCCCTCTGCTGAACTTGCCCCAGTTTGTCGGCATCTTCCTTCTACTGGGGAGGCCAAAACACAACACAGCCCTCCAGATGTGTTCTTCCCAGAGCTGAATAGAGGGGAAGGATCACTTCCCTAGACCTGTTGGCTACGCTCTTGCTAAGACAGCCCAGGATGCAGTTGGCCTTCTTTACTGCCTCACGTTCAACCTGTTGTCCACCAGGATCCCCATGCTGAACATCATGAGGTTCCTGTCATCCCACTTCCCCAGCGTGTCCAGCCCAGCCTGAACAGCAGCCATGCCCTCCAGCATATCAACTGGCTCCTCAGTTTGGAGGAGCCTTATCACCCACGTATTCAGCCAGAATCCTGCTAGTTTGGTGGAAAGGAAACAACAGGAGACTGCATCAAAGGCTTTGCTAAAGTCAAGAGATAGGACATCCACTGCTCTCTCCTTGTTCACAGCACCAGTCCCCTCACCACAGAGAGCAATGATGTTGGTCAGGCACAATTTGCCCTTGGGAAACGCATTTTGGCTCTTCCCAATCACCTTGTTGACCTTCGCTTGTTTAGAAACAGCTTTTAAGAGGATTTGGTCCATAACCTTCCCCAGGAACGAGACAAGGCCAAGCAGCTCACAGTTTTCTGGATCTTCTTTCTTGCTCTTCTGGAAGATGGGTGCAATCTTTGCCTTTTTACAGTTGTCATGAACCTCCCCCACTTGCCACTCATCTTTTGAAGATGAGAGAAATTATTCCACTTTGGGGAACTAAGATTTACTTGGACAGACTACGACAGTGGAAGGTCAGAAGTGTATTACTGTTGCATGGCCAAGGAAGGGCTCGTATCCAAGGACTTGCCTCCACGCAGACCCAGCTGCTTCTACCTCACCTGTTTTGCTGCAGCAGATGCTAACGCGTTCTGTTTCAGGTATAGAGGAGCTGCCACGTTCCACAGCTTCTCCTGCAAGGCCTACAGAAGAAAACCATGAAATGATGATAAATACCCAGTCCAGTCTAAACATTGTAACGCTGCGCTAGATGGGCTTGGGAGCAGGGAAGATGCCCTGTCTCTTGTCTGTACACCAACAGGTTGGTTGAAAAAGCAGGCCAAAGTTTTCTTTTGTGCTTTTAAATATAACACGGGGAACCAAGGCCTAGAAAATATGTATTGTTCTATAAATACACAGAGATACCTATAGAACTATAAAATATAAAACAGAAGTTGAGAAGAATATTAACAAAGCTATGAATTAGAGACTGGCTGAGCCAAACTCTTCAGTACTTTTTAAGGAGAACTTTATGCAGAATGAAATCACTTATTAGAAAACCAATAGCCCATCGCTTTACCACCTCCCTGAGACCAAGATCAGGGCAATCTCAGATCGCAGGCAAAAAGTGGAAACAATAACAACTGTCCCCAGAAACACACCTACAGAGTCATATTTCCGAACTTTCCTGTTGACAGTCTCTGCCCCACCAAAGATCCTGGAGTTGCTAACAATACTGAGTGTAAATCAGCTACTGATATTTGTATTTAAAAAAAAAAACAACAAAACAAAAAACACCCAACCACACCCTATTTGCTTTTTGATTTATGCTTAAAAAAATTAAGAAAGCTTGACTGGATGATTTATATCACTGCCTCCTTTTTGAAGCTGCCTGTCCCTAGATACAGCTAAATGCAAAGCTGGCTGTAGCCAAAGCTCAAGAACATACAGACTATATCCTTCACCTAGGCTGGCTGCAGAATCCCAGTTAACCCCCTAAAATCACGGGGTATTTAGAGCCTCTAAAGGTCTGGAACCTTTTGAGCCTCAAGAGGCTGGGAAATGAAGATACTTTTTTCCCCAACAGCTTCTTTCTGTTGGGGAAAGAAGCAATTGGAAAGAAATCTACTGAAAAGGGCTGCTCTGACATTCAGGTTCTCTCTGCCATATCAGAATTTCTAATTGTATGATATTATGAGTTACTTTTCTTTTCAGCCACGTTACTGACTCCGCTGCATCGCAGATGTATTGACTGTTCTACAGCTTGAGCCAAGAACGGCTGATGCAGCTTTTGCCCCCTTCTTCCAAACACAGCACTGAACAGATACACAACAGATACATAACAGATACACAGAGCGCTTGCCAGATACACAAACCATCTGGTTCACTCCAGTCAAACCCTGGAGAAGGGCAACAAAGCCTCCTCCAAACTCTGGTCCTCTGCCTGGATAGCACATTTTTGCTTTGGCAAAAGTTTTGGGTTTAGCTAGGAACGTACTGAACCACTCACCTAAAATACACCTTCTTCGGGTGATAAATGTATTCCAAAGATTTGAGGGCTGCCGTGAGATATGCCAACTGGCAGCTATGCATTTAGCAAAGAAACTGAAATCCCTTCTTGGTTTTACATAACAAAGCTTTTATCGAGTCCTTTCTGGAATCCTGTTTGTTGCTTGCTTTAGTTCTTGCTTTACGTGCGTATAAATTACATTCAAACACCTAATGAATGCCAGGAGACTAACTTAAATACTATTGCCAGTTGATAGCTTGAGAAGCGAAGCAAAAAATTAGTTCCTGTTTACAGCAAGAAGCTGACTTTGAAAAGGGTTGCTGCCATGGTGTCAAAGTAACCACTTCATCTGCTAACACCAAATAGATAGATCATTTCAGCACTGTAAAAGGAGGCATGACTGATATTTTGCTCAATCAAGTCTAAAGAATTCCTTTGGCATTGGTGCCAAAAAAGCTGTCGACAAAACATTTATAAAAACTCCACTTATAGCAGCAGTTTAGCAAAAAGCATTCCAGTGGCCACCAGCAAAGAAAAGTTACTCTCATAACATAAAAGGCTACAGAGTAGTTGCCTCTATTGTGATTTCTGTCAGAAAATAAACTCTGCACGGGCAAAATGCACGTGAACCAACATAAGCCCTAGGTACAACAGCAGAGATCTGCACCGGCGTACTCATTGGCAAAGTTACTGCATAAGTTATTTGCCACAGAAGGGGAAGCAGGAATCTCAGAAACCCATGGAACCTGCGCTTTCATCATACATCAGTTTTCAGCACAAACATCAAAACATGAAAGTGCACCACTAAGATGGACTGGGGCCATTTTTGAAGAACAGCCCAAAATACCCAGATGAAGTCAAACCTTGATGAGGAGCAGCTGACACTGAAGGTAAGTTGCAGTGAAATCTGCCATCCCTGCCAGTTCTGACTGCAGTTCTCCAAGCCTCTGCAGATCACTGAAGCATGTGGGGGGGAAAAAAAAAA